>DWON01003897.1:0-17165 GCA_018251015.1 Phocides pigmalion okeechobee | reverse complement strand
TACAACCACAAACACGACCAAAATCATATCTGAGCTCGACCGTAAATGCGTTGCTACTCCTGAGAACTAAAATGGTCGACTCGCTTCAAAGTGTAGCCGGCAACCGCACCTCTCCAACCGAAACAGAAGTAATGCTTTACGGCGGATTATGAAGGCGGCGGTGGTACCTCCCCGGCCGAACAATAGTTTCCCACATTTAACATCAGGTAGCCCGCAAGCTCATTTGCTACTCCTCAAATATAATAAAAATACCAACCTTAACAACTTTGAGTGCTTTAACCTTCCCCGTGTGTCTAACATGGGGGCCCCTACACAGGTCAATCAGGGGCCCGCATCTGTACACAGTAGTGGTTGGAGTATCCACTTTTTGATTGAGTATCCTCACTTTGAACGGGTTGTAGTCGAACATCTCTAGCAATTGTTCCTTGGTCAGTTCTAGACGTTCAAACGGCTGCTTCTCTTTAGCAATCTTCTTAATTAAGCCTTCTAGTACGTTAAAGTCTGATGATGAGATCTGTTGGAAGACATATTTTAAATTTTAATGCAACAAGAACAGATGGTATTAAACATGAACAGATTTTCAATTAATAACTCTAAATCTGGATATTGACTGATAAAAAATTAAGTTGATTACTAGTCCCATTAATCATTTGTACTAATCAAATTTCATATTCTAGTTGGAGATAATCGCTCTCAACTGTGGCCCAAGAAAATTTGTAACCAAGCATAAACGTCTAAACGTATAAATATTACACTGACTCAATTCCCACTCAACTCACAGTATAGCATTGAAATGTAAGCTTTATGTCAAGTGTTTTAAGAGTGAATTTGAACCACGCGTCGTGTGTCGTGTACCTAACAAGTTGACAAATTCGCTCTTAAGTAATATGACATAGAGCTTACATTTCAATGTCATATTGTGAGTTGAGTGGGAATTGAGTCGATGTAATGTGCGAAGACCTTAGTGAGCTATGGACTCATATGGACATGAAATCATAGGTGAGATAACGCAATCTTATTATTTATCTTAGTAATCTTATTAGACAAAAATCTCTAAATATTATAAAACAAAGTCGCCCGTCGCGTTTGTCTGTCTGTTCGCGATAAACTCGAAAAGTACTGGACGAATTCTCTCAGTTTTCAACAACGTTTGATGCAAAATAAGCTAAGTTTTTTTGTAAATTGAGCGAGAAATTTCTTAAATTCAATATAGTAATTCAGTCGTCCTTCGATATACATGTTTCTAATTGTTATTTTTTGCAATTAGGGAATGACTGGATGCATGTATGAAAGAAAAATAATTTAAGTATGTATGTATGTATACTCTTGTGAGAGCGAATAAATATTATTATAATTATACTCTATTATTCGAGCGAAGTTGGCCCGGTTCACTAGTATATATAACATTATTACATACCCCCTTTTCCGGATAAAACATGTCATAGTAGAACCCTTCTTCTATTGGTGGACCATAACAAAGGCAACCGCCATACACCTGAAAGACAATTAGAAAATAAAATTGAAGTAAAGAAATTGTGTTAGAGATTTTAGTACTTCGCAAGTTTTCTGCTGTTTTTAATGTATTCTTTAATATGAACAAATAACAACTAACCCTTTCCATAGCCTCGCCGAGCATATGAGCTGAGGAATGCCAGAAAACTGCCTGAGCTTCGGTGTTGTCCCACCGAAGAAGTTCCAGCTTGCAGTCGGCCTCCAGAGGCCTGTCCAGGTCCCAGAGGTCCCCGTTAACACGAGCCACTATCGTTGAATCTGCTAGGCCTTGGCTGAGAACAAAATTGTAGAGATATGGTAAGTGAGAAATTATATTCAATTATTTTCTGTACATTATTCAATTTACAATTGCAACTCTACTTGAGATCTTTTTGCAGACTATTAATTTTTGTTATACAATATGCGGAATGGATTTTTTTTATTTACAAAGTAGTTTTCAATCAGTGCATTGTTCGACATAGTAAATTAGCTTTTTTATTATCACCATTACCGCAACTGTTTAAATGTGGTGTGCTGTTAAAAGGTTTTTTTTTTATTTTATGTAATACTTAGTGTTACTTTTTGTTTACAAACGATCCTGTCATTTCGTAATTTAACTGACTAAAAAAAGTAGCAGATTAATTATTGTTCAGATTTGAACTTAGTCTGGATATTATTCTGAAGTTATTCTTTTTATGGCACTTTATGAAAAAAGGAACAGATTTTTCACGATACAATTAAAACTGTATACACCTATGTAACACATAATGAAGTTAATGTTGTTAACTTCATAATGTGTTACATAGATTGTCAAAAAATATTATTTTTACCTACATTTCATGACATATTGACAATTGGACTTCAATCTTTTTCATATGTTGTAAACGAATATATATACTGACGGACTCATAAATTGCATCAAAGGATCAGAATTACGTCTGAATTAATATTTTTGATAAGTTTGCAAAGTTTTGAATAACTTAATGAAAATGTCGGCACTTAAGTAAAAGATAAAATTATAGCCGGGAATAAGTTATGTGCATAGTCTCAAATTCGTCTGTAATCAGGGTAAAGTTTGACATTAATTCGTATACGTCTGTGTTTAATAACATTGATGCAGTTTATGAGTCCGTCAGTGTAGTTCAATTTATGTCCGCGAGTAAAACTGAAGACTTCTTAGGTTATAGGTCATCGAAAAGTCAACAGATGGCACCTTATAAATATGAAAGTTAACTTTCAGCGCGTGTACATATACTTTTTGAAACATACTTCTTTTGGCGCGTTTTCAGAAATCCAATTAGTACATCTAGCGTACGATAACGTGAAACAGTTAATTTTATTTTTTTAAATAATATTGTAAAGAGCGCCATCTATGTCAGACAGAAAAAGGTTTGTGTTCAGTGCATGTTCAGTCAATCTATGAATATCGTACACAGATGTCACTACTATCGCCTATTGATAGTTTACTCTATGTCATTATTAATAATGCCAAAGTGTCTTCTGTGCTTACATATCCATACACACACGTTCTTAAAATTATTTTTATATTAAAAAAGTCAGTTGCAATATACCAAAAATATGAAAAAACAATTATCTGTAAAGTACGTACTAGATACAAAATACTTACTATTGGTTCCAAAACTCGCTTGCGAGCAAAATAATAAGGAATAAAGTTACTGATTATGACAATGCCAAGTGGTTGTGTGGCTTGAGCTGTAATAGCTAGCGGCATGCAGTGTTGCTATCATATATCGATTATATTAATAGCAAATGGCAATATTAAATGGTGATTATAATAACAATAATTTCATATAAATTCCGTAATATTTATTTTATTTGTAAGCAGTTTGGTTAGGCTATTCATAAAATAAGTTAAATATTTATCACTATTATAAATCTCGATAACTGTTTTTTTTTCTCTTACATTATTTATTATTTACTTATTTATTAAAATTTAATTCGCAAGTTAAAATGGAAAATAATAATTAAACATGAATATTCATTATCAAGCATTCTTTTCAATAAATTATTAATGATAAAATTTACATTAAAGCAATGCAGTGGAATGTGATATATACTTCCAGTTTTTGGGGGAGATATGGATCTATGTATAACCCAATGGGGAGCATGAGATCCGCAGTGGGTCACAGAAAGAGAATAATGAAGGCAAAAAAACAGACAGAAATTATCAGTCAATATTCCTTTTAACAATAAAAGTATTAAAAGCATTTTGATTCATACCAAGTTTTTCCCTCCTCGATAAGCATTTTCTGCATGAATTATAACTTGACCATAGGAATCTTCTGTATTTTATGAATAGCCCCGTTATTGTTTGTGCGTGCAATTTATTCATTTTAGCAACTTTAGCATTATTTATCTATTAATTTGCATATTATAATTGTGCATATACATTTTTTTATAAATTTAATGTTTTATTCAAATTCAAAGAGTTTGACATGCATTTTACATTTAAGCAAGAATTTTTAAAACAATTGTTTATAATAATAAATAAATGTAGTAATATTATGTAATACAATATCATATCAATATTATATGTTTATTAATAATTAAAGTGTCCATGATATCAACATCAAAATACTGTTTTATATGAAAAAAATATGATGTCTTTTCTTTACTATATACAGAGTAGCAAACAAGCATGCAGGCCTACTGATGTTATGACACTGCAGCTCATAAACATCCACATAAAACTTAAAACATGACTAGTCAATCTGAGGTTGTCTGTAGATGCATTGCTACTCCTGAGAACAGAGATTTTCAACTCAATTGTGAATGTATGGGGCAACCACATTTCTCCAACTATGACCATGTTGCTTCACAACAGAATATGAGGGTTACAGTAGTTCCTCTCCGATCGCATCAATCATAAGTGTTCCGGTAACCGGACTTCTCTAACTTAACTAAGCTACTTCACAGCGGATTATAAAGGTAAGAATGGTACCTCCATCTATAATTCTACCACGAGTCAAAAGTTGTAATCAATAATTTTTAAACAAAGCTGAATTTTAATTGCACTAATACTATATAGCACAAATCGTTCAAAATAATGAAGGACATATAATAATATGTACTATTAATAATTAAAGTAGCCACGAAATCAACTTCAAAATGGCTGTGTTATACAAAAAAGTTAATCGATTAATATTACACAGTTGAATAAATAGTATTGTATTTCACGTATGTATCAAGCAAATAGAGATATGTGAATACAGGTGTGATTATGTGTGTAATATGATGACGTATTAAAATTTTATGATAAGCAATATGGGATTATATGTTGAGCATGCGTAGCTATAAATTTATAAGTGGGTGTCTAAATTCAATTTGCATAAGGATTTTTATTTTAATTTTTTTTATTGTAATAGACTAAGAAACGGGCATGCAGGCTACCTGATGTTAAGTGGACACTGCAGCCCATGGACAACCGATCTCGAATAGAACAGAAGTTCTATTTAAGGATGGACGCGGAGACGTTCCTATTCTAAGATGGTCGCCTCCAATAATGTGTATCCGGCAAGCACACCTCCCAAACCGAAACACAACACATGAAGAACATGTTGCTTTGCCCCGGGCGAGCTCTACCGCCTTTAAAATTATTTAAATTTTTCTGGCTATAAATTAATTACTCCACTACTACTAGCTACTATCTATATCTCTAGCTGACCCTAAATATAGCTGTAATTGATGTGAACTCAATTATTGACTTTGAGCAGTAAGTCTGAATATTACATACTAGTATCTCCTACTTTTTACACTCCAAAAACGTGAACTAAACAGCTTTATACTAAATAGATTAAGGCAAAACTATATGAGAGCAATGCCATTATAGTTTTAGTAATTTCAAATGTCCAAATATGAAATAACAAGTGGTATAGTTACAGTGTAGTCAGAATAAACAAACTGAACTTACACACCCATTTCTGTCGAAGTTCCATACATACCTGATACCCTTGGCCACATCGTAAGGAGTGGTCTGCCAAGCTTTGGCCTCAACTGTCTTGCCATCAGGCAGGGTAACAACTATGCTCATCTCCGGTTTCACAGCTAAATCAGCCAGATACTGTGCCTTGTACTTGTCGAACAGTTCTATTCGCTTCTGGATGTACTCCGGCCATTGTTTCAGCTCGGAAACGGTTCCTGCATCTTCTTTCTTCTTTTTTTCCTTCATGGCTTTTGATTTTGACTGCAAAGGAAGATACAATGTGAACAATTTAATGACGTATATTATTATTATACAATAGTCATTAATCATAGCTGTTGAATACCCTAACAAGCAAGGCCAATTTTGTGAGTCAACAGGAATAGCAATATGTTCATATATAACTAGAACTTCAGTTACTGACTGAGGTTATATGCAGATGTTCATGGACTGCAGCTGGTACTTAACATCAGATAGCCTACATGCTCTTGGGCTACTCTTAACAAATAAAAAAATGAGTGGTAATATTGTAGCATCTCACACAGGGCTCTTTAAATATCTTTTGGGAGATTTTAGTTTGACACACACCTCTGGCAATTAGAACTAGAAATTCCTGAATAAAAAATTAATTTAAGTTGCATTAACTGTGAAGACTAATTTCCTGAAGATATATGCTGAGTTCTCCATGAAAATCAAAGGCATGAAGTCTACCAGTCTGCACTCGAATAGCATAGGAATATAGAGAAAATCCAAGACCAGCAGACAGACAGTTATAAGATCAATTAAACCAATCAAATATACACACATATCGCATTCATAATGGAATACTGACTCAACTCAAAGAAGAAAATTGTTAGGAAATTGGAAAACAGATCTTACTATGAGAACTTATCCTATTTATTTATGTATAAAATAAAAATTGATATATTGTTGTAGTAGTAGTACTGCGTAATATTAATTTAATATGAACGTCAGATGGTAGTTGGTGCTAACAGAAGCCTGTATCTCAATTCTGACCTATCTACTCATGGGTCAGTGTTCCATTAACCATGCATCATATTTACTACATATTATCTAGTAAGTATGACGTTTTATATAATTGTTTATAATAAGGTTTATGTTTGTGTTATTGTAAATAAAGTTAATCACTGATAGGAATGAATATTAAAGCCTAAATAAATCTTAAAATTAAACTATTCTTATCAATAGTAAATACTAATTTACATGTTTCTATCTATTTTATGTATAATGCTGTATTTAATATTAAAAATATGGTATGGAATAAATGTATTAAAAAAGTTTGCAAGGGTTTCAGTCCTTTGTCTCAGTTGTGTGTTGGCCTGAATTTAAAGTTAATCTGGCATAGTTAGCTTCGTGACAATTAAATAATTTTTTCTTCATAGTAACTCACATCGGTGACAGCATTCGGATAGCACAGTAAAATATACCTCTAACTCTTATGATATTAAGAGCATCGGAAATATACACAATTAATTGAAACAAGTAATTCTGAACACGGTGTTACAATATTTTAAAGTTGCAAAAATATGGTTATGCTGTCAGGGCTCATAAAAATTTGTGCACAATTTGACCATCCTTAACACTGATTTATATAAAGCTGACTATACACAACAATGAACTCCTTCCAGAGAACACAGAGTTGGAAGTTATTTTTAAGACATGCATACAGTGCATTGCAAAAATATGGATTTTAATCTAATCTTATATCAAATGTATATAAAGTATGAAATTAATTTTATTTGATACAACGTATGATTTCTTCCGAAACTTAAAGATCACTTTCACTATAACTCATAGGATTTCACAGTACATTAAACAGTGCGGATTGCATCATAAACAACCGCAAATATTTTGAATGTAACAAGTTTTGAGAGGTTTACATAGCAAAATAAACAGTAATAAATGCAAAATGAAAGGTTTTTGCGTTCTTCTATGAGATCATTCCAAGATTTCAGACTATCCTACCCATGTGGCATAGCCTTTGACTCGCACCACGCAGACTCTACGCAAACTGATTAAACTAAACATCACTGACTGAACTAAAACTTTATAACTCTTTATACGGAATTAGATAAGTAGCTCAAAATCCTGCCTTTTCGTTTATATTTAGATTTTGGACTCCTTCGACCGCCGTATCTGCCATGGCACCGTGCGCGCGTATCTCGTATATGACGTGACTCGCTCGCTCGTGTTCGCTCGATAAATCAAATTTGACAAAGGCATACAATATCGATATATCTAAGTATCATTATAAGCTCTTAAAATTATCGATATAAATCGATATTTCCAAATGTAATAGGACGATTGTAAATATTTATTTGAAAATTTGAAGAATCATAGATTAGCAGTTTACCATAAACATTCGTATTTTCAGTCCTTTTACTGTTATTAAAATAACATTTTAATTAAATATTAATTTTGGAAGATAAAAACCTTCTCAACTCTTAATATTACTTGAATTGGAGTATATACTCAAAAGAAAATATAAAATCATTCGAATGACTCGAGTGGTAAATGATGTCGCATCACGTTGTATAGGCCAAGATTGACAAGCTACTGACATGAGGAAAAATAGGTAATAAGTTAATACAGACATGACATTTCGTGTTGCTAGTATAGAAAAAATGGAGCGCGTTCAGTTTTAAAATCAATTCTAAAATATATTTGCATTCAAAATAATCATAGTAACACTAAACAGCACAAACACTCAAACATTGCAATAATTATTATTTAATAAGTATTATGATCGCTCGTGTAGAAGGATATTTTTATTTATTTACTTATACCATAAATTCGCTTATCAAAATAAACATTACAATTAAAAGCATTATAATCAAAAGTTTCATTATTAGGTATTTAATATTATTTAGAGGCTGTGAAAAATGAGATTAGAGTATCTATTATTTCATTTTATAGGATGAGACAACTGAAGGATGTCATTTTTGAATTTATACCTATGTGTATTGCATAAAAAAATTAATCTAATAAAAAAACTAAATACTAGTGTAATCCGCATAATTAATTTGTTTGTAAAATGTCCTTACAGAGAACTCGTCCCATCGATGCTTTGCAACGAATTATGTCTTCATTTAAACATTTCGAAAAAAAATTGGACAAGTTGCAAGAAGACGTAAATTATCACGGCCACACTTTAACTGAGCTTCGGGTGATGGTGGCAAATCTCTCTGCTGGGACCATGATGACACCAGACACTCACATAGATTCTATGAAACGTTCTGTGAACAACACAGCTATACAATACGACGAACTATTCCACGACGAGCCTCCTAAGACAAAAAGAAGAAGCGTCCTCCAGTCCTTTCCGTCTAAAATAAAAGCGAAAAGTTTTCAGAGTCAAAAATATGGGATCAAGCCAACCAAAGAAGCACCTTATAGGATCAATAAAATGCCTTCGAGTCCAAAAAGTACTGGGAAGCACTTTGCAAGACACAGGAAGGTTGATACGCCGCGTAACACAATGATGCTTCGACCTCAAAAATCAATGGAGAAAAAACTGATTAACGTTGAAAATTAGGCACTGTCGTCTTATTTTACTAGCTAAACTTTCTGATAACTTATCAGCAACTTATTTGACAGATGGTACATACATGAAATCTGTTGGTATAGTTGACGATAATTGATTAGCTAATATTAAATAGATCTGTGGGATTACACTAGATAAATTAATAAACAATTTATTAAAGCGTTACCTAAATATTGGTTTAAAATGGTTTAATTTCGATGTTTTCAATATTATTCTTCATTTTGTGCTCCCTATAGTAAATATAAAGTTTTTAAATTTTACCTAAGCAACAAGTAAGAGTGGAGTAGGTTCCTCTTATTCTCTGGAAAAATGTAATTTGGATAAATTGAAACATTTTTTTTTATTTGAAATGAGTAGCAAAGGAACATACAAACGACCTGATGGTAATTAGTCGCAGCCCATAGACGTCGACGTACTACCACAAACACGACTGAAATTCTATCTGAACTCGAACGTGTGAATTTACATACGATGCTACTCCTGAGGACTAAGATGGTCGCCTCTCTCCAACAAAAACACCAGTAACGCTTTACAGCGGATTATGAGGGCGACGATGGTACCTCCCCGGTCGAACTATAGTTCTCCCACTTTTAAACAATTTATTGATGAAACATTTTTAGAATTATAGTTTAACTTGAGCATACTTCTGTGACGTCCTCAGCTACTCGAGTTGAATTCACACAGTCCGTAGATAGGGGTGTCACGGCGGATTACAAAGGCATCGGTGGTACCTCTTTCTTCGACCTATAGTTTTACCTTCTTTCTATTCCTGCGGCTACAGTAGAAAAATCGAAGTAGAGAAGAAGAAGAATCTTGACTAGGTTACTTATAATGGACTTTTAATAAAACACAAACAAAATGATTATTCTCTGTTTTATTTATGAATATAAATTAATTACTGTGTACGATAAAATCACCGATGCCCAGGCTGACAGGTTATCGATACCTAAGATAATAAAATAGCGGTCCTTAAGTAGAAGCTTTATTTTTGTTTTGCCTTTTATAGAATTTTGCATTAGTCAAAACTGTCTTCTTTAAACCCCGATATGTCCTGAAAACATTTTAAACAAACAGTAATATATTTTTATTTATTAGAATAACAACAAACAGTAATTAATTGAGGTAAAACTAATTATTGTCTATTAAACTTGAAGCCTGAAAAGTATTTAATAGGTTTATTTGATTTAATTTTATTCAAAATTTTATTACCGACGAACCCATAAAACTCAAAATTTACATCAACACTTACAAATGAAAGTATGCGAGCTCCAGCAACAAGATGGCACTAGACACAGCGATGCCATACAGCATGAGAACCAGGACTGGCTGCAGATCACCGATACCAACGCTGCTGAACGAGGACACTTTGTACGTGCAGCGAGGCTTGGGTACCTGGAGACGTCCGCACTGAGCTGATCGAATACCGGATTCGTGGAGCTGCTTGAAACTGGGGAAGGAATCATATGAGGCAACACTGAAGATGCGTTGGTGGGCAGCTTGGGGAAAATAAAGTTTGTTCTTCTTTGACAGGCAACATCGGATGAAGATAGTTGTCAATACTTAGCGAAAGGAACTTTAGTATGACAGATCGGAATGCATGCTATTCTTTCGACTTTTTTACTCTTTAAATTAAATAGTTAATATAATATAAAATATCTATCGGAGACGTTAAACGTTATACTATCCTCAATATGCGTGGTTTTTCCGCGAAGGACTAACGAAGGAATAACGCAGATGTCGGCTATAAACCGTATGTAATACATAATTTGAAAAAAGCTGTTATCTGATCTTTAACCGTTTATGAATATTTCTCAGTTCAAATGTAGTATAATGTAAAAATTCATAGACCATAGACACTCTATGATATTATCGACTTTTGTTTGTTATAATATGCATATTATTCATATAAACTTTTGAATTGAATCACTCCGTTTATTGATGAAAACCGCATTAAAATCCGTTGCGGAGTTTGAAAATTCTAAGGTTATAGTTAGGGTGTAGGAAGCTACTATGATTAATACTATGTAAATAAAACATAACTATTAGTACATACACAACTCTTAACAACTCTAGATATGGAGAATTCTTCTTTACAGGTACCAGAGGATCGAATCCTTTCATGAAGTCCACTTCCATCAAATCACATTTCTCCTGCTGATGGAAGGTCTGTTCTATGCGACGGTATACTGGTTCTACTATTGAGTGAAACGCGAACAAACCCTGAAATAATTTTTGATGTAAGACAGTCCTAACACCTGATGTTAAATAGTCGCTACAGCCCATGGACTTCCACATACATATGTATCTCATCAGATATGAAGTCATCTGAGATGCTACGTATATGCGCCATTGCTCTTGAGGACTGCATCTGAAAATATCTTCCAAAAAAAACTACCGGATAATAAAAACTATCCCGTTCACATAGACGGTTTGGCAACATAAAAATTATGAGTGGCAACTTAACAATAGGATGTTCACGGCTCAGCCATTGAGTGGATCTAAGTCAGATCAGACCCTAAATCAGATATCATAATATTTCTCAGTGGCATCACAGATCATCATTAACTCTAGGCACAAATCTTTGTGCTCAAAACGATATTTCGTTAATTTGCTCAAAGCAATTATATATTTTTATTTGGGAACAATATCAAATGAGCGTGCATGCTACCTGATGTTAAATAGTCTCTGCAGCCCATGGGCATACGCATAATATAACCTCAAACAGGACTGAAGTCCTAAGTTAATACGTAGATGCGTCGCTATTCTCGAGGACTAAGATAGTCGACTCGCTTATAAGTATAACCGGTAAATGCACGACGGACCATGAAAACAGTGATGTTAATCCCCTGACGTTGATGTCAAAATATCTTACCTTTTGAATTTTCTCAACCCCCTCATCGATGTCATAAAATTGCGCTCTTCCCCTCTCTGGCTCCAGTCTCTCATGGATTAAAATTCTTATGGGATCCTTGTATAACTAAAATATATTACATAAAAATCTATAAAATACCAAATTTTATTGATTGGTCGAATTACTCTCTTATTGCTTCTGATGTACCATTAGTAATCATTTTATTATGGTTACGAGAGCGGTGACTTACATGAAAGACTTACAAACGCGATCGTGACAATAAGGCGTTCGTCTTAAGTCCCTTAGAGTAGCAACGCATCTGTGACGGACTTCAGTTACACCTACTTTAATCCCTTAGAAATAGAATTTCAATCCTTCGTTAGTTTTCACCCAAACAATATGTGGATCCCATCTGTAAAATTTTAAGATTTAAGGTACAGAGGTGGCAACTGTGCGCTAATCTTTAGGTTTGTCACACTCTTTTAAATATATATTTAACAATCGATTAGTCATCTCACATGGAAAATAAAGTGGTTGTAATCGACATCATTAGCAGCAATAGTGATTTTGGAATGGGCTAGCTGCTCCAAAGTCTGGATGGCGTTGGATGGTGCCTGTAGCAACACGACGATGTTTGCTGAATATGCTGCATAGAGTGCCATCAGGGCGGTAAATACTATTAGCACCATTATGCGACCTGAAAAAGTATTACTACGTCAGTGGTCTAAACGGTGGTTTCAGGCCGAAGTTGATGTAGAGTAATCGGTAATCGTCTCAATATTAGGTAAAATGAATGCTAAAGGTTTTAAAACTAAGAAATGAAATGCTAGATTGGTTAAAAATGAATAATATATTGGTTATAAAAAACGTGCGCCCCTTGTGCTTCGTGCTATCGTGCTTTGGAATGTTCGTAACAGATCCTTCAATTTCGAGGCATGCCAGAAGGCTTTGCCTAACACTTCGATTGATTTTTGGCTAAGCCGGAGAAATTGCCGAGCGTTTTTTTTTGTCTGAAGGTGGCAGAACCCGAACCTTCATTCGGATGTCACAATTACGTCTTAAAATAACATCTTCTTTATCTTGAAAGTGAAGTAAATGAACTTGCAAGCCACCTGATATAAATTGACTGCAGTCCACACAACTCATACAAATTCATATACTCTTTAAACAGGGCTGAGTCTTATTTGTCGTACGTCGATATGTTACTCCCGAGGATAGAGATGGTCGCCTCGCTTGTAAGTTTATCCGCCGAACAACCTCTTTAAACAACATACCGTGACAAAATTGATTTAACATGAATTAAGAGGGCAATGTTTCTTTACCATCTATGATTTAACTAATTTTTATTCCTTCATTAAACAACAGGTTGTTTCTAAGGAAAAAGAGACTGTCTGAAATCTGTCCAGTGAAAAAAAATTAGGTACCTGAAAACGCTCTTGGTTCCATAGCACATCCCTGTTGACTCACAGCACTCATAGTCAAGAGCAGAGCATCCCCAATAGTACCATCCAGTTGCGCTGGACTCTGAAAATCACTAACATTGAAATCCTTGATAAATTTAATAATGGGTATACTCATAGAACCGATTAGCTTACAAGAAGGCGATAAAGTAAGCGTCAAATCTTTAATTTCAGAATATTTTCAGTTTTAAACTGAAATGATATTAGATGTGGATAATCTCTCTATATAATGCGTACTGAGCAAATGTAGTTGGATAGAGGCGCAAACCCTCTAATTCTAAAAGCAAACCTGTAGCTAGCAATAGGACAACAATGGATTGATAATAAAAAAATGGAAACATATCTATAAAAAATAAAAGAAAATTTGATACAAGATTATCGATTTCAGGGGTGTTATGTCTGTGTTATCGAAAACTGAGCGTTTTTAATGAACTTTCAAAAAGGGGAAGATTTGCATTGCTTTACATATTTTGACAACCATGTCGGATGTCTAGTAAAAAAGGACATACATAAAAATTAGAATACTTCTGAGCAGTTTAACTTACGCCAACATATATTCCAGATTTTTACTCCTGTTAGTCCTCCTTACCTTGTGTTAGTATTGTTATTAGTATTTTAGTTACTTAAATGTTCCTTTTGTATCTCTGTATGTGCCGTATTTTCTAAGAAATAAAGAGATGTTCTATTCTATTCTATTCTTACCTTCCCATGTCGAACTTCTCATTTACTGGCCAAGTATGTCGTGAAAGAGGCGATCAGACTTTTTACAACTATGTCTGACGTCCGGGAAAATATAGAATACTTCCGACCAGTTTAACTTACGCCAACATACCTACAATTTTCCTCTTACCTTCCCATGACGAACTTCCCATTTACTGGCCAGGTATATCGTGAAAGAAGCGAACAGAGAGCACACTCCTACAGCTGCCCAGACTCGACGGGAGAAAGGAAGAGAGAAGATGTTAGCGACATATGGCAATGGTGGTTGACGAAACACGAACTTGACTCGGTAAGGTGCAATAGTATCCGTGTAAGTAACTATATGTAATCGTTCAGTATTGGCCATGCAGTTAGTTCCTGAAATTAGAATTAGTATTTAAAACATATTAGAGCCATACTTCCATCGAGGCTCCAGGGAGGCTTCTTGTGTTTTGTTTGGAGAAATGTGTTTGCTGGCTACACTTAGAAGTTATGCGAACATCTCAGTGATTAGATATAGCATTACGTTTACTGATGCCTTCTGTAAGGTCTTCAGTCCTTTTAGACTTTGAATGTCCATGATTTGAAGCGAGCACTTAACATTTTTGTCCTTCTTGTTCATTTGCTTACTAAGGACACCAACGGAGCTACTTTCGCCAGTTCTTCTCTACAGTAAGGTATTTTCCAAGGCAGTAGTAGATTTTAATTAATCGTATTTATAAACTATACCATCATGTAATTTCATTTTTATTTCAACTATAGTATATAAAGTTTCACTAAAGATTATGTAAAATTTTAATTTGAATACGCGTCATAAATATTTATTTTATAACTGCATTTTTAAACGTTATTAGAGTCTGCTTTAAAAGGTGCACTGAGGCAGAGATGTATCATTACAACGAAGTCCTCACGAGTATCAACGCATCGTCAATAGTACAACGTTCCAGTCATTTAAGTTTGATTACAGAGACTGTGATCGTTTACTACACTACTTGTCAGCTACAAAAACATACCCAAATCCGCTCTCCCACTGTTGATATCAGCGATCATACCAGTCCACGTTCCGTTTTGCTTGTAGCCCCATCTATGGGAGAAGATGTAGCGAGGCGTCGCGTTCAGCATTTCGAAGGCAATACGCACGATATTCCAAGAGATCTTTGTGTAGGCATCGAATTGAGGTTCTCTGAAATATTTATATTATGACATGGTCTAACAGCAGTGATAGTCTTATTTGAAGTAGTTTCTTTGTATCACGTTTTCAAAAGTGTAAAAAGTCGAAAAACTTTGAGAGCATTTCGGATTAACCTTTGGGAGAAAATCTGTCAATTGTCTCTATGGCTCTTTTATTAATAGTTTTTCTATTTATGAAAATCATAAACGTGGAAGTTTGTCACAGAATTCTGTTGTTTCAACGTTAAATAACACTGTCCCGTAACTGCTGCTTGGCGTTGATTGTGGTGGAAGAATTAACTTAAGGACTAGGCTATCACTTCTATAGTAAAGGAATGTAGAAGCCGGAAAGATATTAAACTTCAAACATAAGTTTTCGTACATAATGCAATATAACGGGTACTCGCGATTAACGATTTTTAATTTTTAATTGCCGATATTTCGAACCAGTTGCATGGCTCGTGGTCACGGCGAAACTGCGGTGGCGGGGGGTAAACTGTTGACAGCTGCTAGTGACAGATTAATCTATCTACCTTACGTCTAGTTCGTTTTTCTTTTTTGCGTTCCATATCACGACACACATCACTAATTGTATCTTAACGCACTGAAATTTGCACTATTTGTGATTTACATAGACTAACCACTGGATTCCACGTTTGTGCTAACTTAAAACCATCGTTAATCGTGAGTACCCGTTATATTGCATTATGTATGGATTCCGCGATAATATCAGTTTAAAATCGTATAAGTTTTCGTATTTAATTTGAGTACAGTTTTATCCTACAGTTTACTTGCAACAAATGACTGGCACACACAGAGCCTTTGCCATGGGTTGATGGAAATGGCGTAAGTCCAAGGTTTCATGAAAGTTGTCGTGAAGTTGGAATCTTCCGCGTCAAGTGGATAAGAGTAGGTCGGTGGAACTATTGTCACTTCATTTTTTTTTTAATTGTTCTAATTATAATTATTATTATTTGTAGATTTGCCAGAGGTGAACTGCTTTAGAAATGACACGCAAATCAGAGGTTATTTGGTTTCAATTCTTTACTTGTGTCCTCCCACCTGAGTGGCAGGTTGGGATTGGGATAGTGACGGATCAGTACATAAGACTGTTATCTATGGAGTGACGTATAACACTGGCTTAGACTAGACGCCAGCGTTGGCTGTTAACTAGCGACATCTAGGAGCGCGTAATTACACTAAATATTTAAAAGATGTCAACTAGCGACATCTAGGAGTCGTTACATTAAATTTTAACATAGTGTCTTACAATCTGTCTTCTCTGGGTAAGTGGTACATAGTTGAATTACTGTCTTGTATCACGTTGGCCATTGTCAACGGATGGCCCTTGATATCTCTTCGTCTTCGAAACAGTTCTCTATTGAGCCTAGTATCGAAAAATCTGCCGTCAAAATAACCTCTGGGAGTATTTATTAGGGGTCCGTTTGGAGAAGATTTGTATACTGAAAGGAGAATGAGATTGAGTTTTATAGACATCAAAGAACATCGATAGGTCCTTAAATGTAAGATACGATTATAACACGATAAGAGTTAGATGTACGATTATTTAATAAAAGCTTACTAGCAAATGGTACGGACGATTATTTGGTATAAACATTTACAGGATCAGGGGATCTATTCATGTAGAGCCTAATCCATATAACTTGTTCTATAGAAATGCTTCAAACAAAAGAAACTTTGTTCTACATTTTTAAGGATATATTTTTCAATTTACAACCTGGACCTTAGTAAAGATTGAATTTAAAATCAAACAGTTTATTTTATTAAAGTAACTGTGTAAAATAATCATATGATTTTAGACTAACATAGCCTAATGAGTACCCACAATTAGCTCTTTTTATCGCCCATACTTCGATGTACGATCGTGGTAATGACTTACTTTCTTAGGTCATTTAGTTTTTTTTTATTGTGAAAGAGTAAGAAACGGGCATGCAGGCCACCTGATGTTAAGTGGTCACTGCAGCCCAT
>DWON01003896.1:0-17168 GCA_018251015.1 Phocides pigmalion okeechobee | reverse complement strand
CCCCAACCGAAACACAGTACACGAAGAACATGTTGCTTTACGGCGGGTTATGAGGGTGGCGGTGGTGCCGCCCCGAGCGAGCTCTAACGGCTCTACTACCTTTATTTGAAAAGGAGAAATAATTTAGAATTATGTAAAGCACCTATACCCTTCATCTGATCTATACAAATTAAATATGACATTCAATGGTATCTTCAATATCATGGTAATGGTAAAATATATCGGTATTTAATGGTAAAGATAATATCTGGTCATATTATGTGATAAGTCAATACTTGTATTTATAATATATCTAGTATTCATCCTTTATTAATTTTAATGGTGGGTGTAGCAATGTCGAGAACCGCTAATTCTTGGGAGGATCAGGAAATAAATTACTTTTCTTGACGGGCTACCCATTCAGAGGCGCATTTATAATAAGGAATCGCCGTTTCGGAATGATGTATCTCGCAGTATCACATTATGGAAAACAGGCTTTTACGCGTCTCTTACAATACTTATTGTAATTCGCATGTAAATTTACTGTCTGTTCAAAGATAACTAAAAACTAATTACAATAAATTGCCCATGTACGATTTATCTTCACTGTTCAATAAATGATTAACTTCTTATTTTCTTCTTTAGTGAACTTCGTTTTATTTGTATTGAATAGAATATGTTTATTTGAGATGGATTTCGATAAATTCACAAAATATACTATATAATTAATTGGCACATTTAAGTCAGGACATGTAAGTATTCGTATGATTTATGAGATTTTTATATTTACTTGTTATGACGGCTGCATTGTTGCAAAGTGAATAGGAGTGACCTTGTTTTTCGATGTTGTATTCATTCACACCATTTTTTACTGAAAAAATTAAGTATATGCCACATTTACCTACTTTTGAAAAGCAAAGGTAGTCACGAATTTGTATAGAATTAAACTGTAAAAATCCCTCATGACACGAAATTATCTTTGCTACTAAAACTACTTTCATTTAACTTGTCTTAATTAGTTCGAAGTTAATTATGACATATTCATGAATGAGGTCGCACAAAGCATCTAGGGTTATGTACACTTAGGAAGGCGGGAATAACCGGTTATTAATTTGAGGAAAATTATGATGTTCGTTTTTACAGATTATGCTTATTTAATTTTAATATGTTAAATGGGGACTTAATTACATACGTTAGACCTTGATAGATATACGTAAAAAAATAATTTCAGTTTTGGAATTAAAAAAATACGTTGCGCACTACATATTTTGATTAAATACTAAGTACATAATTATGTATTAATAAAAGATCAAAAACACATTTTACTCACCTAAATATAATAAACGTTCACAAACGGATTGCAATAAAACTGAATTAAACAGATACAGTAAGATTATACCAATGCGGCTTGGTGCCAAGAACGCTGACCGTTTTCCTACGATAAAAGGCGGTAGAGCCGTTAGAGCTCGTCCGGGGCGGCACCACCGCCACCCTCATAACCCGCCGTAAAGCAACATGTTCTTCGTCTATTGTGTTTCGGTTGTGATTGCCGGATTACACATTATTGGAGGCGACCATCTTAGTCCTCCAGAGTAGGAACGCAACGACGGCCCTCTTTAAATAGAACTTCTGTTCTATTTGAGAATGGATGCGGTTGTTCATGGGCTGCAGTGACCACTTAACATCATGTGGCCTGCATGCCCGTTTCTTGTTCTTTTATAAAAAAAATAATGATCACAATTCTCTGCGCGAGATATGAACCAGCTCTCTTGTAAGTAGCAGCATGAAACGTGGAGCTATGTAGTACATACTTCGCATATATCGAAAAATGTTTGTTACCACTACGCATAATGAAAAATATTTAAATCCATGATTTTAATAATTTTCTTGACTGTACTCTTTAATAACATAATTAAACTACCCACAAAACGAAGTCAATTTGGTAGAGTTATTAAAATTCCAATAGGTACCTAAGAAACTCAGATATTTCCTCAATAACTCGTTATAATACCGATGAAGGCCTTGATCTTGCGTGTATTCAGGTCTGATTTGTTCAAAGGTAATATAGAGACAAATACTGGGGATCAATGAATTATGCGCGTACATTAATACTAATGTCCACACCTTGAATGCCTTGACACTGTCAAAAAGGCATTTCCGTAAAAGCAATATAAGGTTTCCTATTGTGAAATCGTGCTGTTCATGGATCCATGCACATGAAGGCTTTAGAAATTTGTAAATATAATTACACAAAGATAATTGTCATACATGAGTGCACGCAATTATGTAAATGCTATGTAATTGCATGTATACCTACTCCTGAAAGTTAATGTAGTGCATCGAGTGCTTCGATTGACTCGCCAGACTTGATTGACTACTACTTACAATTTTAACTAATTATGTTTTACTTGCAGAAAAAATCAAGCGACGTAAATACGTTCCACTCAGCAGTGATTACGTATATTTCCGCTTGGCTTTGAATCCTTTAGTCAGAGGGGTCTGCGGGCTGAACCACACACCAAGGTCGGACGGAACCAGCAGGAGTTGAGCCCGAGCCTCCCACTCAATAGTGGACCAGGGCTACTATAGTTAAGCCGGGGTACAACCCCGAGTTCAAGCCCGGGCAAAGAGGGATTACCTCGAAGCCCATATTCCCCCGCCCAAAGAGGCTGGGACGTCCCCCCGATCATGGGGTCCGAGTTCCAAAAAATTATTTTAACCAATAAGCCCTATGTTTGATCAATGTCGCCAGTGACAAGAGAGCTGGTTCATATCCACGTTTCATGTTGTTACTTACAAGAGAGCTGGTTCATATCTTGCGCAGAGAATTGCGATTACTATTCAACGCGGATATGCGGCTAGCGTTCTTGGATCCATACCGTATGCGTACGAAATGCCTTAAAAATATTTGGGTTAGGCTTTTATTATAATTAGTTTTAAGATTATTTATTATGTATGCTCTCTACTATTTATTGTAAAGTTGTACTATACACTATGGTATACCATGCAGTGTTTGTACCAGCTTGTCTATAAGATGAGAATGTAACTTAAATTAATTTCGAATATAAAGGTCTTACGTTTGATTGACGCTCCTGATGACAAGAGGGCTGGTTAATATATCTCTCCGTCTCTCGTCTTTCATCTCTCACCACGCCGCCACAGAGAGAAGGGGTGAGAGACTTTTACGTTTTGTTTCATCATAATAATTATTTTTCACATTCTTTTTGACGTGAACTGGGTTAATTATTATGTAAATACAGTGTATTTATTCATTATGAAGATACTGGGAAGTATTTCTTTATTGACAATGACATTACTGCAGTTCCTGTAATTTTTTATCGCCAACTAAGAATTTTAATACAATATTAATTGAACTTCCATTGTACAATATTGTCGTGTTTATGTTTATGAGCCGTTGTTTGACCTCTATCGACTGTAACAGTAATGTGTAAACTGGATAATCCTTGTGTTGAGTCAGTTATCTAAATCACGTGTTTTGCGTAATTGTAGAAATTTTGATTTATCGAGGGTAGCTATTTTTAGTTCGAGGCAATATGTTAATACACCGTTTATTAAATTGACATGTATTGTTATTATACTTTTGTCAGACTAAGGCCAGGCCTATTTTAGGCCAGGCCTATTTAAGTTTTAAGTCGATTAAAATAAATTTTGATAATTTTAACATATTAAAATTAAAAAATTGTTTTTTATTACTTTTTGTTTGTTTTTATTTTTATTTTCATGGCAAATATTCGGTATTTTCGAAATTTCTTTTAGGGGCACTGCGTACCCTCTCGTGCTCCCGCAAAAAGGCACTGAGTGTGTTGTCGTTAAAAATGACACAACTTTAGTTGGACAGGAGTGGTACGACCGCCGCCTTCGTAATCTGCCGTAAAGCAACTCTTTATGTATTGGTTCAAGAGGTGCGATTGCCGGCTTCATTTAGAAACGAGGTGACTATGTTAGTCCTCAGGAATAGCAATGTATCTACGTAAAATCTCAGATAGGATTTCGGTCTTTGTTGAGGTTGTATACAGATTTACATTGATTACAACAACTTCTTAGCATTGGGGGAGCATGTACGCTCGTATGCTTTTCACATAAAAAAATGATTTCAATGGAAAAACCTTTATGTTAGTTACTCTAAGCAAAGTATTCCCTAATCCAGAATACCTGAAGCTGTAGTTCAAACGGGATGCAGCTTAAAAGAATAAGGCAATATTGCGTTAAGTAACTGAAGGTCGATCATTAAACCTAAAATACAATTTAATTGTTTACTATGAAAAGGCTATGCGGACATTAGTGAATGCTAATTCGTCAAACAACGGCATAGTTCACACTGCAAACTTCGTAAAAGTCCCATAAGGTTGATTCTAAAAAGCCTATAGAATACTGATTATCAGCAGTCACGAGTTGTAACCTTTGTGCATACGTGATGAGGACGCTATGTACTCGCTATAGAAATATAATATGCATTGTAATGGAGGTTCAATTTATTCTAAACTAGCGTTAACCTGCGACTTTATATTCTTGTATGATAAGCTAAGATACATATTATAAACTATACATATATAGAACTCAAGTATGTTAACTTAAGTAAATTAATTTTTGTTCATCGATCAGTTGTAATAAATGATAGCGTGAATATGATACAGCCAGTAAAGAAACCAGAGGTACGGGTACTCGTACTCGAAATTAGAGGTAAATAAGTAATTTTCTCGTTAAATTAACACAAACAAATAATAAATAAAAACGGATAATGTTTCATTTTTATGTAATACTGACTACATTTTTAATGCCCTTGTTTCTCACAAAATTTACTTTACTTTACCCTTCAAACCAGAGCACACCAATATTACATTGGTTTTATAAAATTGAGAAAAGTGTGGTGGTGGTATCTTACAGTCGAACTTCAGAGTTCCCCAACTTTAAATTGTCAACAAACAGCCGTCCGCAATATCCAAATGGATACATACATTAACCAGGTACATTAAAAAGATAATTGTTACAAACGTAACTATCAACAATTGTACATAATAATATTACTATTATGATGCAATTTTGGTTCAAATTTCAGAAGTTAACAATTACGTTAAGTGAATAGATTGATCAAATTGGCAAGAATAGAGGTCAATGCTTTTTCAGCCGTTTCCAATGTAGATTTAAGTAGTTTTCCTTTTACCTGCTTATTGTTGATTAAAATTAATTAAAAAATGTTATTTCTGATACAATTAACTAGGTATTAAAAAAAAGGGACAATAAACAAGCGTGTGCGCTACCGAATATTAAGTAATCTACAGTACATAGTAGTATAGTAGTTTGTAAGTATTTGCAAATAATAGATGTTATAGTAAACCAACGCCACACGTATATCGCGAATCTGCGACGAATCACGCATTCTTTGCTATTCCCACTACGTATATACGAGTACACGTAAACTTGCGTTTGGGAATTAATCGATAGTTTGATATAATGACTTAAATTTAACCTTGATAATCTTATATGTTTATCTTATCGTATAACTCCCTTACATCTACTTCTAACTCAAACGAGGCTCAAATCCTATGCGAGGTCCTGTGCAGATACGTTGCTACTTCTGAACAACATCGAATATATGGTTGGCTTTAATTAGGACTCCAGTTCTATATAAAGTTGGTTATAAATGTCTATAAATGACACTGATTCTTTGTAATCAGATGAATTGTTCAAAAGCGATATAACTTTAGATAATTCACATGTTATATCAACTTTATCAATTCTATAAATGTATCAGTGAGCAGATGAATTATTTGCTTTCTTTAAAGCTGTGTCAACATTATTTTTATTCATGAACACATGACCAAACTTAGTCGAAAAGTTAACTGCGTAGTAGAAAATACGATTGTTACACAGATATACAAAATTTCATCATCATCGTCATCAACTTTTTACTATTTATGACACGAGACTTCTTTTTACAATTTCTCACAGTAGACCAGAATTTCCTTTGAGAATGAAAAAGTTTGGCGAGACTCTACCAAGTAGTCGGAGTGTGAGTTGATAGATATGTATTACATTCAGAATATAATATCAACAGCTTAATACATAATTCTCAGAAAAGCTACACGTCTCCTCACGATGTCTTCCGTCACTGTTAAAGCAAATGATAAAGAGTTTCTACGCATATATTTCTACTTATTCTACGCTACAAGAAAGTAGGGATACAAATACAAGATCCTCCGTGATAGAAGCCTTCTTTTTCACTAAATTGACGCGATGCTGGAGTTACCTTTATCCAGTTAATGTCAAAAACGAAAATTCATAACGCGCTTCCTGTTTTCATACATAAATATGCATAATTCAGTTCGTCATGTAGTTTACACAATTAAAATTAAAAACGGTATAAAGGTGAAGAAAAACATAATAAATAATTTGTGGCCTTACAATGGCCTTATAAGAAAAAAGATAGTGATGTATTACGAAGAAATTATTATGAAGAAATTAATGTATTACGCAGCGTTATAAGATTAAAATAGGGGTGAATCATGTGCCTTGGAAATCGAACTATGAAGAGTTCTACCATCTTTAAGGCCACTTGATCCAATAGTCCGAAAAACTTAATATTTAAAGACAATACGATGCAAAAAACCTTTAGGAGTTACAAACCTTAAGCCAGTAGATAATAATAGACTTAAAAATTATATGACGCTTTATATAGAAACGAATTATTTTATAATACGTATATTTATTTGCTGTTCAATGTCAAACAAGGTTCAATACTCTAATTATGTAGTTAACATAAGATAAGTCCCTGTTTCCATACAAATGTGTATTGATCCAAATCAATTTAAAGCACAAGAATATGTACATATTGTTCGTACATATATATATTTTTAAGTAAATTAACAAGTTTAAGCCTATTAAATTCATTCATTCGTACGTGGTCGTTTACCATAAATGAGATTATTTATTCCGACCACGAGTAAGAATTTAAAATAATTTGTTGAATATTCAAATTTGTGGTGACGCCGGATACCAAAGGTTTCGATGTAACTAATGATGTATGTCGCTTAGCTAGGAATAATTGTTATTCTAATAATTATTTAAATAAACAATTTAAATGGTGATCTTATATGTAACACGTTGCAAAGCTAAAATTTTTCATATAAATAATAAAAGAATACACTTAATAAGTACATTAAGTTATTGCACATATTGGTATAACAAAGAAAAATAATTGTTTTGTCCTTTAAATGCTAGCGGATACTTTCGATAAGAGTTAAAAAAAAACATTTTTATTGCTTATTATACTTTTGTTTCATTTCAAATGCTTTTACAAAGGGCAAACTTAATATCAACCCTGAGTAGACCTGAGAGTTGGTAGGTAGACAGATGCAACAATTAAACATTCGTAATAATTATACTTGTAATAATCATACCATATGTATCAAATAAAAAAAATAATGTAAATATAGTGCCCAGATATCGGAAAGTAATGTTAATATTGACAAATGACTGATAGATGGTAAAACTATAGTTCATCCACTGAGATACCACTGTCATAAACCTTTTTAAATCAATTTTTATGTTTCGGTCGGAGAGGCGAGGTTGCTGGCTATACGTACGAGCAGACGACCATAGTCTTCAAGAATAACATCTATGCACGACGTCTGAGAGGACTTTAGTCCTATTTAAGGTTCAACATGGATGTCAATGGGCTACAGCGACCACTTAATATTACGTGGTTTGCAATTTCACTTACTTGTTTCCACATTTAAAAAATAACACTTCCTCGAATACAAGTGAAGCTCACTAGTCTGTCTGTCAGCTATGCTGACATTAATGGTTTTGGACAAACCGACGTACTCGTATGTTCGAGGAATACTTTCTAATACATAGTGTATGCCACATAGATGACTGAACATGAAAGTAACGTTTGTAGATGTCAAACAAGTAGGTAGATTACAATTAATAAACAGGTGACACGCTTAACATTTTATCTCCATTAGGTCACGATATTACGCTCTAATTCCATGTCTAATCCTATAAGATGTCTTGTTTATTTATTGAAGATGGTCTCAAAACCACTGAACTGTTTCTAGTAATTTATAAGTTTGAGGCACAAAAGTTTTTATAGAAGCGTGTTTATTACTTTAAGAGGGAGTAACAAGTGTGCTGTCCATCTAATGGTACGAGGATACACGCTCATGAACTTCTAGAAACGAATCCTTATAAAACGGGAGTCTCTCCTGAAGTCTATCACAGGCGTTTACTACTCCTGAAGACTAAGGTGAGCAGCGGATGACAGCGTGAGCAGGTAACCGCACATGTGCCGAAATTGCTTAACGCAAAAATTGATGTAGCGGGAGTGCCTCACCGTTCGAACTATACAGTCTTCACCACCTTGAAAACGATCGGGAGTTGACTGGATATGTCTTAGATAGTTTTGTAATATAGTTTTCATCACGTCATGGTGTATCAAAATATAGTGGTCTCCAAATTCAGTATGCCATGCAGGACCGGAAATGTGTATTTTTCGAAGCTTTTTCAATGTTTTTTTACGTAATCAAGAAATGGCGTCAACTAGGTGTATGTACTTTTACAATAATAACAAACGATTAAAACCGGCTAGTATCAGTCGGCTTCGCGCAAAAGTCCCAAAATTGTACTTTTTTGTTAAAAACAAATATACCACATGTATACAATCCTCAATGCCTACTCGGCCTCCGTCTATTTTTTATATGTGTTTGTCTGCTGTTAAACAGATTAAAATTGGACACTTATGGTAGGATAAACGACTTTATAGAGATTACCATAGGTAACGTAATTTTGACGTTAAAATATATTATGGTTTATCTAGGGTATTTGCATAATAAACTAGTCCTCTACCCACGCAGCTGATGCGATGTTTGTTTTTCAATAGAGCTACATATTGACTATGATTTTATTTGAATGGTACATTAATTTTAATTATCAACCTTTAAAAATTTTCCTGAATTAAAAATTTTCAAAGTTCTATTTTAGATACGATTGAAACTGCAGTTGGCTATTTTGGTAAGTTGAAGGTGATAGAACTTCTTATCCTATTTCTGTCTTAGTAAAAGTGTATAAATATAGATTTAATGGTTTGAAAGGTGTGTATTAAGGCAAATTCACTTTTTGAGGCGTTCGATTTAATTCCTAAAAAGTAGCAAAAAACTGCGGTCGATTTCACGCGTAAGAGTTGGAGAAACGGCAGCACCTACTAATGTGAGGTGGGCTGCATGATCGTTTCTTATTATTTCTGCATAAAAATATTATTTATGTATAATAATTATATTGTGGTCGATGTCACATAAATTTAACGCATTAATCTAGAAATTCGGTGTTTAAAACTTTATTTAAACTTAAGGATGTGAAGTATATAACATAATTATAATGTCTTTTTGCACGTGGCTTTACCCGCAAGCATAATTTTGAAATTTTTATGCAGATAGCTGCATGTTATAGATATTTTAAGGTAAAAAAAAATCCTCACGTGGTATTTCCGTTACGCTATATCTATTGGTTTGGTATATACCTTAGGTTAAATTGTAATTAATTTATTTCAAAGGTACAACGAGTTATATAAAATCAAATTTTGCTATGATCTAAATTTACATAGGAAAGAAAAACAAATGAAAAAACGTGAAAACATGAACATAAGCGATATTGTCAATATGAAGTTCTATCTTCTGACAACTGGCGGAACTTAAAGCTCGATCCTGAAACTGAAATTAAGTACATAATTGCTTCTTGGCATGTCGTGTTGTGTTGTGTATGTTATGTAAGCTGCCATGTGGATAGCCCTAAGCCTGGTTGATGTTGTGACTGAACCTCTACGTAAACAATACACTGAAATCGTAAGAAAATATTTTTTATCGAGTTAACCGCAGCGTGCTTTAAACATGGCCGTCGGCCGCCGGCGCCGTTCAGTACTCTCGCGACCGCCAGCGAAGGCACGCGCCACCGCTTTCAGTAATAAAGTACGAATCATTTAAATAAAATAACTTTCATTATCTACAGACTCTCATGATACATTTGCTTACCTCGAATTTATGTGACAAACTTTGACGTGTTCTTTGTAAGTTATCAAAAAGCGCGGGAGTGATACGGACGCGTTCGCGTGTATGCTAATAAGCCGGCATAACCGAGCATTCGGAATTTAAATTGGTGAAGGTTGGAATTGCGGATTTAGCACCCAGCAGTGCTTTCCTCCAAGCTACGTGCATTTCGGGTGAGTGACATGGAGAGCAAGCTAGCTACAGCTTTATTTTTAAACTTAAGAAGGCACGGGATGCTCAGACGAAACTATTTTTGGTCCATCACACGTTCACACCTATAATCTAAATTTCAATCTCAAGTTTCAGAACAATATTGTTGGAAAGTTGGAGATAAGCTATTTCGCAGAATATAATATATAAACAAGATGGTTAGCAATATGTAAACATTTTTTAGCAGTGAAATAAATTATCGGAACAATATTTTATAATTAATACAGTCATAAGAACAAATGCCTGGCTGAATTCAATTTAAAATTTGGTGCTCAACAAAAAATAACACTTATGTCAAAGTCGAACCAACAAAAACGTTAAAAGTAAGGCTATGTACATAATGACACAGAAATTATACTTACATTTCACACTTGCCGATACCGTTTGACACAACCATATTATTCAACTAGGTACCTACGTAAATTTTATTTGTTAAAATGTTTGATTGACTCCAATATTGTAGGTGATATTTTACAACTACCTACCTCTTCGCGGTATTAATGAACCACAAATAAAATCAATTAAAGTTTAAATCAATTAATGTTAAATATGAATTGGAATATATTAATAAAAGTAAAAAGTTACCACACGATTTTTTGCACTGATTTTTCAGTTTGCTGTAATATTTTATTTTGCTTTACATCATTATAAAACAACTTACAAATCAGTTAAATGTTCTTAAATAATTAATTATTTTAAAATAAATTAAATAGGCATTCAAGTTAAATTACGCAGTTAACGGTTAACCGAAATTAAGATAACTATTCCACGCTCATTGCTTTAAATCTATGTAGATAACATATCAGTTGGTCCGAAGCACGTGACTCAGTTATTGGGCGCGAAAATGTTTGACCTTATCCTCTGATTCAATGTATGCAGGTTGGTCCACTCTCACATGCGTGTGCGCATGAAGCGATGTACAACTCGTATTGTATGCGTAATGTAAAATCTACGTACTATTTTAAGTTATTTATAGCTATTTATTCATGAAATTATGTGTATAAATAACTATAAATAACTTAAAATGGTTTCGTAATAATAAAAAAGTGGAATAAAACAATATTGACGTATGCACTGTAATGAGCCAGAAGTTATACTTTTAAATATGTATATATGTGCATTTATTTAAAATACGTTTAGATTTTTATATGAAATTCAGTAAATTAAGTATTAAATTATATTAAAGTATATCTGTAGTGAATCATAAATAAATAAAGATTAAAAATAGACTCTTTTTAGGAGCTAACTTTTCTTCTCTCTTTCCTTTTATGCTCTGAGGGCACTTGTTTAATAATAAACCTGAAAATAAGTAAAAAAAACGGTAATTGTCCTGCGCTAATTGTTTATTTCCATGATGGTATCATTATAACAAAATAAAGTATGTTTAGTTTTCGTCGGTTTGTCAGTATGATTTAATCTTGCAAAGTACGGAATTGATCTAGATGGATTTAGATGATAGTAAAATATAAATAAAAGTAGTAAAACGGGCAATATTTTTAACCAAGTATGTATAATGATCCCCCTAATTGACATATTGCGGATAATTTTACTAGAAGTAGAAAGTCCAAAGAAATCGACGAATCTAACGTAAAATACAACTTATCTACTTTACCATTCTTATTACAGTTAAGTACGAAATAAATTCGGTGTCGAAGACCTTTGAAATTCAATAAATGTAGAGAAAGTAGAGTTTCGTTTAGTTCGCTTAAAGCGAGTTCATACGTACATGGTGGGATTTCTTAATTACATCTCATGAATACGAATTTGGTTTTAAGTAAAATACAAATGTTTATCTTTGTAACAATTTGAATTGATAGGTATCGAAGCAATTGAGTTACAACGTGGGTTGGTATATTAAGACCATCTGTTTCTGTCGGGTCGGGAGTACATTAAGCCTTGAGACAAAAAAACTAGTTTCCAGTGAATGTGGACACTAAACATGTTGCAAAGCTTGCGACCTTTCAGTGACGTTTCTTTTTAAGGTTTCGTATGTCTATGAAACGGAACCCTTATGGCATCCCTCTTGTTTGTCTGTTCGTCTGTCACATCATATTTTCTCCCAATCGAAAGAATAAACCATAAAGTTTCGAATTTGGTACCTACACAGTTATATGGGCTTATTTTAGACGTGTGTGTAAGTTATCGAAATGTCAGTTTTGTTGTTAATAAGGGTGGGCTAAAAATATTTTTTTTATGCCATATGCCAAATCAAATGAAAGCATTCATAATGGGGAATATAATTTTAAAATTTGACAAATGTGTAAACGTCTTGTACATATGTAGTTGTTTAAGTGTGAAACTGAGAAAGTAAATCTTGATATATCTTTGATTGGTTCTGTAACTATTTTGAAAAATAAAAATTCTAATGTTTATTTTTATTTTGGTCAATATTAAAAACGTTAATATGTCTAAGGAACGTTAATATATAACCTTAATAACACAGGTGTCAAACTTGATGTTATTATAAAATAAACTAATTAGCAAATTAAAATAAAATATGTTTTTGTGTAAATTAACACTAAAAATAAAAAATAAATGTGTGATGGGAAACTGACAATGCACTAGTTTTAATCACACTTGGCTAGTTTTTTTATTATATCTATAGACCGGAAAACGATCATCTATAAAAACTTGTCAAAACCGCTTGTCGGTGGAATGCTGGTTCTTTATTAGTGGATTAATTGCGCAGTACATCCTTAGTTTGTTTTAACTGTACATTACAACGACCTTATTATTTATGCTAATTACATGTATACAAAAAGTCGAAACATTAGTCTGCGAGCTTAAACCATAATTTTCAAAGGTTTCCCTCTTATTTCCGTGATCATCGTCATCATTATTGTTCTTCTGTTGGTCTCAGGTGCCCTCTCACAATCAGAAGGGTTAGGTTAGAAATGTGATATTCGCGACAAATGAGTGTGGTGGTAGTGGTTCATGGTTCAAAAATATCGACCCAATCTTAACATAAACTAGCTCTGTCCACGACTCATTATATTCGTGTGACTTTAGCATTTTAAGCAATGAGCATCAATACAATACTTCACTTGAGACCTATAAATATAAACTGTAGTCTGATATGTCGTTCTGGTTCATAAGCTATATTATTGTATAGTTTTATCAAAATTCATTAATAGTTTTTGCGTCAAAGTATAACAAACATCCATCGATCTATGCACACGTACATTTTTTAATTTAGTAGGATTAGTTAGTGCTTATTTCATCAACATAAATACAAAAGAAAAAAATATAATTAATTTAAATATATTATAACTGCATTTGAGTAATTAGTATTATTGTATTAGTATTGAAAGTCAGATCTATAAAAAAGCAACTAGCTGGTGACCAAGCCTAGTTGAATGCGTGTATGTGACTTAAACTTACCGATAATAGTTTAACTATTGTTCCAAACTAAGCCTCGTTGATACAGCTTGGGCATAACATTTCTCCCCCAGTCAATATACATAGCATGTGCTCCTAATGACGCATCAGTATTAACCGCCACCCGTACGTAGGAGTTCGAAAGTGCATTTCCCATTAGTGTGACATGCTAGTCCACGTTGTTTTATAAGTAAATCTATGCTCATTACAGTTTACGGCTTATCATTGGCGTGGCTGACATGTGCCCACATATCAAACTAAACGTAATCGCGATTGTAACAAAGCGATCACGTATACTGGAGACTTCTCGATTAAATAAAATGTATCTATTTTTTGTAATTTACAAAATGTGTTCTGTTTTTTCAAACAAAAGACAATATTTTGTGTCTGTGTTTGGTGTGTATAGATTTATTATTAACTAACATGTGTAATCTTTTGCAAAATCAGATGCGATGAGATTTAAATTCGCCAGTATTTAAATTTTCTTTTTTATACAATTCTTACATAATATACTTTTATGTATATAGTAATGTAGTTTTATGATAGTAGCAGGTAATAGTAATAAATGAGCGTGCGAACCACCTGATATTAATTGACCTATGCCGCTCATGAACATCCATATCTAATCTCAAACGGAACTGAAGTCCTACGATTATCCAGAGTAACGAAGCATATGTATAAGACTTTAGTTATGTATACAGGTCGTAACTCCGGATAACTAACTTATTCGTCTCACTTATAAGTGTATAGACCAACTAAAACACAATAATTATTTCGCGTCAGTCTGTTAATGCGCGGATGACACGACCTACTTACAAATGTACAACTAGTAACTTTTCCTAATGTCCTAATAATTACCTTTAATTGATGGCAACACTAGTATTTGGAGAAACAACGCACTCGTGCTGTTAAGGTTAATGGTCGGAGAATTAGGCGGCCATACATTACGACCAATAACTCGAGTCTCGACCATTAGTCATTCTGGTTATTAATTATATTTATTTATTTCTAAAGTTTAAATGAATATATAAAAACAAGCTCAAGGAACGATTATTAAGAAGTAGCCAAAAAAAGAAGCTTTTACACTTTTTATACATAATGACGCACCTTATATATAATTGCTTCGTAATGAAAGCAACACGAACATTCAGTTCACCTAGCAAGTGGTCGCTACCGAATACTGTCCACAGATATGTTATCGAACATAACGGGATATGAGTCGCTTAAGGTCTAAATATACCTTAGAATGCATTCCTTGTATTCCGGTATTCAGCATATCTCCTTGGGCACTCAAGAATTTGGGGTCGGTTTTGGAAAATATACAAAAAAAAAAAAACAAAACCCGACTACAGTGAGTTTATTATTGAAACGTTAACTGTATAGAAAAAATCTAATTTGGTGAATAATCAACATTTTCAAGAATTTTCAAATATTGACCGTAATACTCAAAAAGAGATGAAAGTTAGCTTTTTGCTTCGTGTAAACAAATTCTCCAGATCTATCATGAGGTTTGATATTTTGGGCATGGGCCCTTTGTGTCCTTATGATAAGGAGGGTGCTGCTTACTAGTGTCGCTGTTACTAAATTGGAACACCTCACATTGTAAACTCAGACTAAATGTATACTACCCTCAAGCTAAAATATAGCTGGATTAGTATCCATGGCTTATAACGGTAGTCCTTTACAAGACAAAAATATGTGTTGCGGTTGAGCTTCCGTAATTTAAAAACATCTAATAGTGTTAAAATACTCGCCGTGAACACGAGCCGTGCAACTGGTTCGTAATATCGGCGCATAGTATGTATAAATTCCGCGATAATATAAGTTTAAAATCATATACTTAAATTTATTTTTTCAGCTAATTATATTTTATTAATAATTGACTGGAATTCCAAATTAAACCGTAAATATATGAAGCCAATTAGCTAAATTTGTGTATTTTCATACTTTATACTTGTATTACAATTACAACTACAACTAGCATTTTATCTGCTAGTTAGTTGCATGCTTCTAGATAACTTATAAAATTATTAAAACAGGAGGTATACTCGTATCGTAAAAGTTTTTATAATAGTTTTTATTTAACGTAAATTGTAGTTTGTAAAAAACTATTTATATAAATTATTTATACTATTAGCTAATTTTGAAAATTACTTGTCGAACACAGAAGTTAATTATTATAATTTAGCAACGATTACTTCGTTACACACACATAATACACACATACATTTTAAAATATGTCACATAATACAATTAATTTGTTTACTTACTGTTGTAGCGTAATGTAGAAGGCTTTACGCTTCTCCTAGCTGTGGGGAAAAGCCCACGGCCAGTAGCGCATATTTAAAACATTGCGATCAACACACTAATTAAGATTACTGCACTACTTACTACACTAATTACTATTAAAAATTTCAATAATGCTGTGAATTACTTTTCTTTGACCGTCCAGCGATCAGTTTGTTTTGGTGTCAACAAACATTGCCACGGCTGAGATAAAGTTGCCCCAAAAAGATATCTGAATTCTTTCGTGTTGAACCATTTCAGCTATTTCCGTGATAAGTGTGTTTAACCAATACAAATATGGCGTATGAATATAGAAGCTAAAGAATTCATAGCTCATAGGCACTGGCAAAGGACTGCGATCCTTTGATAATAAATAGAACAGACTGCTTAACGTGGTCTCTGAAACATGGATGTGCACGTGACATTTATCACTGGCGGTTCCTCATTCAATTTCTGCATCCGAATCTGCTAAATTTACATATATTTATATAAATATATCAATATATACAATGCATCAAACATATTTCATTCCATATCGATATGATATCCATGTAGATAATTTTTGTAACCTTCAAATTGTAGGCCTTATAAGCCATCCATTAACACCATCGGTGCCGACAAACAGTTTACAAATCTGTTATTTTAATGGATTCGGGCATTCCATTGAAAAATATAACAATGTTACGTTCACAAGTCGCCTCATTCAAAATTTCTCGGAAGTAGCGACCCTTGCCCAGCAGGAGATAAAAAGTTATCTATGAAAATGTATTTACTATTTGGCGCCAACTCTGTATCGTGTGAACTGGCGGCAGATCACTTTATGTGGATGACCAAATATTTTCGAAGAAACAAACAAATATTTATAGTTTCCTTTCTATTATTTAGCATACTTTAGATGAGGTTCTGTTCCCAAATCCTAAACAATAGCAGGAAACTAAGCTTTTGTAATACAAATTTAAATAAATATATATCCGATAATAAGTTACATTGAGACAGAAATTACTAGTGAATTATATATAATACATTTAAACATAGTGAAAGATATATGAATAAAGAATATTCTGTACCTTTTATTTTGAGGAAAATATTTGGGTATTCAAGTGTCAGTTAAGCTGCATTTTTAAAAGCATTAACATAGGGATGCAAATTTATATTTTTTTCAATTTTTTATTTATTATGATGTTAAGTGGTCACTGCACCCCATGGACAACCACGTCCAATCTCAAATAGAACAGAAGTTCTATTTAAGGATGG
>DWON01003895.1:0-17169 GCA_018251015.1 Phocides pigmalion okeechobee | reverse complement strand
GAGGTGTGGTTGCCGGATACACATTATTGGAGGCGACCATCTTAGTACCTAGACCTCAAGAGTAGGAACGCATCCGTGTCCATCCTTAAATAGAACTTCTGTTCTATTTGAGATTGGACGTGGTTTTCCACGGGCTGCAGTGACCACTTAACACCAGGTGGCCTGAATGACCATTTCTTACTATTTCTCAATAAAAACAAATCTGTTCATGGGTTGCAGCGACCACTTAACATCAAGTGGCCAAGTGATAAGAGAAACTTAGTTCTTACTGTACTAACATAAAAGAATAATAAAACTACCAAGCTGAACTTAGTCGCACTCGTAATCCGATTTACGATTCACCAATATGAAATGCTTGTGTTTCGGTTCAAACGGTGTAGTTTACCTATACAGTTACAAGCCAAGCGACCACATTAGTCTTTAGAATAAGCAACCCATCTATATATCCATCATATCAAACAGTTCTTCAGTGTTGATTACAGTTGGAAACGGATATCCATGGACTATAGCGTACATTTCATCTAAACTTTAGATGGCGTATGTTTTGTTACTTTCAAGCGAAAATAATAATAAAAACACAAAGCTAAACTCAGTCGCAATCTCATTAGCTTTGTTGAACACAGTTCAACAGTCGAATTTTGTTCATTATACCACTACACGTTGCGTAGATGGGCAGATTATGTTCGAGCATGATGTACAACCAGCGAACATGTCTTGCTCGACCTCAATTAGCTGCAATATGGACACAGTACTTGCGTTTCTAACAACCCCGTGGCCATCACGTTCAAGCGAACGGTCGACTAATTGCAATAACGTGAGTGATGTGTATGGAATCTTTGAGACAGGCAAACATGATGACAAGCTTTGTTTGACATGTTTGATAGAATATACAGAGATAAGAGATCGTGCACCTGTATTTAAACATGAGTTATGAATTTACATCGCCGTTCACGTGAGTCTTGGTCGACCAACAAATTGTGATTCAATGTTAGTTTTATTAGCGCAACAGCAAGACGAATAATGTCGCAAACTACTACAAAGGGAAGCAACATTACGCGTGGTCAAAAATGGGTGATGGGTGACCGTTAGTGACGAACAACATGCATGCTTCCTTGTTTCCAGTTCTTTTAAATAAACAGCACTCATGTAACTTAGCCGGAATCTTATAGACTCAGACAAACGAGTTGACTACTAAACCATAAGAATATTCCCTGCGTATTAGAATAACGTTGAGAAGTATGTACCAAGTCTCCCTTCCTTATCTGTAGTTTAGTAGTATTAATTTTTAGAAGCTATGTTGTAGCCAACAATATATGCGGAAATAAATATTCCATCCAAAAGACGTATTTAAAAATCGATTTAATGAGAGTATAATAATCGTAGGCATCGGTCTGTCGAATCGTTTGGATATATCCGATTACAAATTGTTGACGTCTGGACCGAAAGCAAAAAGTCGCTAAAACGCGATACAGTATGCCTATAATCGCTAAATTGTACGTTTTTGATACTATCACCAAACGCTTTGCAGCATTTTTTTAAGTGACAAGAACAGCAAAGAGCATGCGAGCCACCTGATTTTAAATAGTCACCGCAGTTTATGGATAACTACTTACAAGCTATTTTTGTCATTATGCATTACAAATTTTGCTATTATCTAGTAAACATGTGACAAGATTATATGTACGTCTATTATTGAACTTGGTAACTAATCTAAAGCCCTCGAAACGCGTGTCCCTCACTCATTTGCCCTTACTCATAGCCGTTTTAACACGTTTCGAGCATTATCAGCGAAACTCGCCGTAAACTCTTATCCAGGCAATCGCATTCCTCTTAGTGGCACTAAAAGCGAGATAAAAACCAAACGCGAGGATTTGTATGAGTAATGGGCCGCAGATGTCGGATGTTTCAAACGTTAAATCAAAAATAGAAATTAGGGGTTAGATACGCGCCCTTAAAGATGATAATTAAAAGTATATGTTATCGTTTGATCGCACCACCCATGCTACGTCGGTTGGACGATTTGCGGTAACTCGACGGAAGCAATTAAATTCAACTGGTTTTAAATAATAATCTCTAAATATAATAAAACAAAATTCCCCGTCGCGTCTGTTTGTCTGTCTGTTCGCGATAAACTTAAAAAATAATAGACGGATTTTCTCACAGCGAATCCTGTGGAAGGTTTTGGTGCATAATAAGTTAAGTTTTTTTGTACGATTTGACGATATTAGACGACACGAGTTAAATTCACTATAGTAATTTAGTTGTCGTTCGAAATAGATGTTTCTTATTGTTAGTTTTTGCCACTAGGTAAAGATTGGATGCACGTATGAAAGAAAAATAATGTACATAAATATAAATTCTATTACCCGTACGAAGCTACCCGTAGAATAAAAAAGTTAAAGAATTGATTTTATATTGTACCTTTGACATTCATGAAGTGTATACACCTTCCAATTAAATTTAAATTTAATAATGTCTTAAAAGGTGGTAGAACTTTAGTTTCATTGTTACCACCACCGCCCTCATAGTACGCGGTAAATAGTATTATTTTAGTTGGCGACCTGCGGTTACCAGCCTTACAAACGAGGCAAGTTTTTTACTCCTCCTGAGTAGTAACGCGTCTGAACAAAACCTTAGACAGGACCTCAATTCTGTTTGAAGTCGAATATAATGCTCATGGACTTATGGCAGTTTAACATCTTATTTTAATTCACACACACATATTCTAATTAATCGCTCTAATCATTTTTTTTTTCAAATAATCTAAAAAAGGTCTAAACCGAACCTTTAAACTTTTAACCGATACTAATTTGTATATCTAGATGCTGCGATGTAGTAATTAATCGTATAGTATTTATAAATATTCTACCTTTCCGTATTACCGTAATAAAGTGTTCATATTAGTGAATCCGATAGATTTTTACAAAAGTAGACATTGTAGCTTCTTTAATCTTACGCGAAAACTATTAAATATCCAATAGAATAAACACGTTAATTAATCGCCAATATATATTTACTTGGACGTCAGTTAATCAAATTAAAATTAATTATATTCTTTAAATGCAAACACGATATAAGAAGAACGTGATAACAGCAGGTACGTTTATAAAAATGTATATAATATAATTTAGAATTAAAGAACCGAAAACAAACTTATCTACAACAATGCCTCTAATTAAAAGCATAAAATAACAAGGAAAACCGTGAAGGACGCAATCCATCATTTTGTTCCTATTGAATTACGATAACATTGTAATATTAAAAAATAAACTTTTAAATTAGCAGAACTGTCGTAATACTATGGGGAGCCTCGGTTAAAGTGCTTTAGCAGCAAAGTCTACTTTTTGATGAATTTTATTACAATTTGAAAAATGTATAGTACAATTTAAGAAAATGAAATAATGAATTTGTTCTTTTTTATTTTGCACCAAATTATGCAACTCAAATTTTTGAAAGTGTAAACAAAACCTCAAAGTACACAACACTTGATTGCTTACACAAATTAATCGACCGTAATAATGTATTACACTACAAAAAATGTAATTCCCTATGACCTGTAGTTACATTTCTACTCGAACGTCCGCAGTTCCCAGGAAATGGAAAAAACGAACTTCATTACGTCAAGGAACATATGCGTTACATTCCTCGCCGTTAGCGCTATTCCCTGGCGAATTTAAATTTGTAATTCTTGTACCTTCCTACCAATAAATGTGGGTTTATAAAAAACTGGCTCCACCCATCGACGGAAACAGCTGCAGTCCTAATAATTACTCGCATTGGGCAACTCCACACGTGACTCAGTGCCGTAGTACCTTCCCGCCGATGTAAATATATAAAATTAAAGGTTACCTTTCCAAGTCACAAGTGTTTTATTACTAACCATTATCTGCGACTTTGTTAGTATATTTTTTCTATATGCTGAAGTTTTTACTATTACTGTGAAACATCTATTAGCGTACTTCAGTGATGAGAAGCACTCACATAGTGTGACAGCAAACGGCATGAATCTTTTTTATATTGTTATGGCCCCTCTCTGTTTTTCTCTTTTAATAACATTCACATTAATAACACTCTTTTAATAACATTAAAATATTTAGGAAATTCTACGTGTTATTTTCATTTTTAATACCTTTTTACTAACTACATTTTTAATTACCGTTTTTTTAAATACCTACCAAAATTACTATTCCGTGCATTACCTATAGAAAACGACGGAAAATTCTGAGTCTTTTGTACCACCCATACATTATGTTTAATATAACACAAATAATAAGCAAGATCCCATTATTCTTTCTCAGACGTCATAGGTTGCCACGCCACATATTGTCATATATAACATAACATTTTTCATATATTACAATAGTAGTAGAACTATTCAATTTCTTCACTTTTTCGAGGAGTTCCACTTATTCCTTAAGAGTAACAACGCTTGTGTCAACTTCAATTTAGAATCCTGTTCTATATAGACTCGGTTAAATATTTCAACTTTTGTCTACCTGGACTAGGTTAAACATGTTCATGGATGACAGTGATGATCAAAAAATATATTTTAATCACGTGTATAATTCTTAGTTAACTTCTTCTTAAGTTCAAATAATATCACTAAAATATAAATGTACACTTTAATGTACTTATTTTTAAAACATTTTAAGTAACTACATAACAATTTTATAAAGAAACCGTTATATACTTGTAATGTAATAAGTAAAAACAGCAACAATTACTTAATTATAAGCTGGGACTTCTAAGAATGCTGACAATAACAAACCTGTTATTATAATTAAGTATTATTAACTTTAAAAGTAATTATTATTAAAGTAGGAAATAATACGTTGCAAAGTATTATTTAATTTAAAAGAGGATATTATGGTATTATGATAAATATTCCGAAGATGATAATTGATGAAATTTATGAAAGAATTACGTAATTAAAATTCATAATGACTTTATAAAAATTGTAACTCATTAGCCGGGTGGCATGATATTTACTATGCCAATATATGCAGAATTGCGAATCCCTTTGTCCACGCAAAAATACAATTATCAATTCGTATTCGTTTAGCATCTGAGTGTCAGTGTAACTCGTGTACATTTGAGCATCTGTCACAAGAGTGAACCTTGATATATTTTGGGAATCAAATCTTATTTATTGTAATACATGGGAGTCAATCTATTTTAATTTTAGGTCGATTACTATCTTTTGTAAGTAAGTAATCGACTGAAACGAAAGCCAATTACTTATTCCACTTAAACTATTCTTTGGTTACTTCGGACCTCCGCTTCGACACATCAAAGATCAAATTTAAAAATAGAAAAATCTTTAAAACGTCACATCTGCTTCTAGTTCCGTTATTGATTGTCAGAAAAAGAGTTATCCGTTTATTTTATTTTAATTGTATTAAATTACGTTTATATTGCGATTTATGGGTGACCATATTGGGAAACGTATTTATTTACTCTTATAAATCAAATATTGCTAATTATACCGAGTTATTGAAACCCTGACAATATTAAGTAGCCCTGCGTTGTTGTTTACCCTACAGCAACTTTGATCAATTGACAACAAAGTGATTTTTATTACCCTAATATGAGGTTATTAATATAAAACATCCTAACATTGTTTGTTATTTGTTAACTTGATATTGTTGTTTTTTTTTTGTCTTCACTGTAATAAATCTATTAAAATAAGTTTACTTACTGTTTACTTTAAGAATGATTAATTTTAAAAGTAGTATCTACTCTGTGTTATAGTAATTCGTCTTAAGGCAGAGTTTCTAAATAATGCTTCTTTGTTTTCGATATTTCAGGTAAGTATAAAAATAAAATTAGACGTATATTCATTGGTAGATAAATAAATATTATGAAATTATCCTTAAATATTTTTAATTTATTTGGAACAAAACTATATTTTAACGAAATATAATTGTTTAAGGTAATATTAGGTACAAATGGGTACCATTTTTTTAGAAATTTCTTATTTTTCTTATTGAGAAATATAATAAAAAAAAATACAGAGTTATTATCTTTTAAAAGTCCATTTTGAAATCAAATTCGCTAGAACTATTTGTAAAACTATTCGGATCTATCTACGGTCACCTGTAAACCATAAGAAATGTCTTTTGAACTCTTTCACAACCATACACTTTGCAGAACCAAAATACTTCTCCCAGTAGGTCATCTAAAAATGTTGACGTCCAAAACTTGACTACATTCATATTTCTGAAATGAGTACAGTTATGACAAGAGCTAATGAATATATTATTTGTTTATAAAGCTCTACCGGAAGGTTTTTATTATGGGATCTCCTACGCAAAGCCGAGAACCACCGCGGCTACAGTTACGACTAACGAATACAATTTATTAACAACGATTTATTAACAAACACAATTAGTTGACTTTTGCGTTTTATTGACTCGTTTTAAGTATCAGGCTACAACAGTATTTAGGAAATTTCTTTATTCAAATAAAAGAATCAAACGATTTTAAACTAATATCATCCTGGGATTTATACATTTTGCTAAACAACGGGTACTCACGATAAAGCTTTTTATTTGCCGATAGTTCGAACCAGTTGCATGGCTCGTGGTCACGGCTGAACTGAGTTATGCAGTAAAGAGTATCAAACCAGCGTATAGAACCAGGTGTTAAGCGTTCGCTATCGCTTATTGTCATGTGTCTCCGCCAAAACAAAAAATTGTTTAATGTTTAAAAAAAACTGAAGAATTTACTTTGAATCTAAATATTTTGATTTTTGAATATGTAACTAATAGTAATTCATAAAGTTGACAAGAAATATCTACGCTGTAATAAAAGTAAGGAATAAAAATACAGCCGCACACATTACGCAGTCGCTGTTTATGGCTATGAGCCCTTAATTACATATTAAACAGGAGTTCAAACTGCAGTTAATCATAGATTGTTATTTCTAAGGATGAAAATACTAAAATAACTCAAAAAAGAATCACTAGGTTTTACAAAATAACACTAATAATCCTTTATATTTCTACATGTATTTCTTTATTTCTAAGCAGCAAGTAAGTGGTTGAAAAAGTTATTCTGCCTCACTACGCATTTGAACATAGTAGTGCTACAGTGTTGCTATAAAGAAAAAATAAATACCTAATAATTTGCAATTGTTAATAAATTAAAAGAAATGTTAATTAAATTAACAAATAAGAATTCGCATTGACTTGTTTTTTCTCCCACTTCGCTTCTCGTTGTAAGTAAAACGCGTACCGATCTAACTCTTGAGAAATCTGTTATAAAATTACTTACGTTACATCGACTCAAATGGAAATATTTACGGTTTTGATAGCTCTGGGCTTTCGTGGTTACGACTTTTAATCATTTAAGGAATGAAAAACTACACTGACGGTGTAATTAACAGCTTTATTCGTTTTTAATTAGCTAGTTTATTTGTTTTGATGCGTTTGTACTGATCATGGCACTCAATAATTCTTATGACGAATTCAAACGTTTTTTTTTTAATCAATTTTGATGTCAGGCTGCCAGTATAATTTTTTTACAAAAACTGACATTAATATACGCGTAACACGAAATATGTACTACTTTACTGTTGTAATAAAAGCCATTTTTGTATTGCGCAACGTATGGTGCTTATAACCTTAGTAATGTAGAGCAATATAAATTTATAATCATTTTTCAAACTTGAAAACATTGAAAATGTCTCAATTTTTTGAAGAATTTTGCGGATACGAATAGCAACCATCCATATTTTTATTTACATCTATTATTATTGATATGTTATATTTTTATCATAAACTATAAATTATGATAATTATATTTATGTACAGTGAAGTAAACTCCAGCCGTGCGTCAGAGTTGACACACAAATACTTTATTGTAGTTACTTTCGAAATATCTATATGATCAAAAATAGTTTGAGAATTTTTATTTCCAATTTACTAATAAATGATTATGTATAAGGTTAATATACTGCTCGTGTTATGTAAATGTAAATAGACAGAAGTGTAAATGACGAATTAAAATTAAACATGAGAAGATTTACGACAAAAACATGACTATTATGTGGGTAATAAACTTGCTTATGTTAAGCCAGCAAGTAATGTCTTAGCAGAAGCAATAAAACTAATCTTTGGGAATGAGGAGTTCTCGATTGGTTAGTTTGTGTGATGAACTAGCAAAATATGCAAAAAGCCAGTAAAATTTTATTGTGCCATTTTCATGAGAGCTGCCATCAACACTTTTGTAATAAACCTGTCCCGGACCCGATAACATCACAATCTCGACTTTAACCAAAAGCTAAAAGGTCGTTTATAGGGACATAAACGTTTATAGAATCATAAAGCAGAACCAATCTATTGTTTCGAAACAGCCTACGCCTTGCGACGACATAACTAATCGAGCTATTCCGCTTTTTGTCCCCGCCGGACACATAATCAATTGTCACCTCGAGTTCGAATATTTTCCACCTAAGTTCTCGATGTCTCACATCCATTTAGAACAGGTTTGGGATAGTGTATCGTCTATAAACGATCGGGTATCGTGTTGCACTGGAAAAAAGGTGATGAGTGGACGAGTAGGAAAAGTGTTGGCGCGAATGAATGGCTTGTGCTCTCAACACGAGACTGCTGGAACACGATTTAGAACTGATCTGAGGTCTTCTCGCTATCGATGCACTAAACGGTAGAATAATCACTATATTTCTAAAGCTTGCTCAAAATATTTTAATATATTAAATAATATTATAATGTTATAAAAACAGTATCTATATAGAAGGAATTTACTCCCTTAAAAATAAATCCAATAAATAGAGCCTAATAATCCCAAAAGTAGGTTAGTAGAATTTCTTTTAGGAGATGTTCTTAATACAATACTTTAAAACCTTATTTTAGTATCCTTCAAAATGAGGCATTCCGAAATACAATTAGAAAGACTCTGCATAATATTTTCATTTAAGTAAAGCATTGTCTTTCTTTCCTCTAAAAACAAATATAACCATAATTTATTATTTTACATTACTTTAAATAATGTGTATAATAAGACAGCATCATATATCATATATTAGACATGATGTATTTAAGACGTAAATTCAAAGAACTGCATACAATAATCAATTCGGATAATGTTATGGTAAATAATTGAGCTAATTGTCAAGCTCTAAAAGAAGTTACGAAGTTGATAAGTAAATTATAATATTATTAATCTTGAATTGTTTATAGTTAGTAAAAGTATAGTTGAACTGGGACCCCTTACTCAGGAAGAACAAAGTATATATATACATCTTCCATTAAGACTAGTCCTGTTTGACGTTGCAAGATGTCCATGAGCTGCAATGACTTACATTAGGTGGCTTACACGCTCGTTTGCTACTCTAGTAACATAAAAAAACGTCGATAGATAATTGCTTCTCAAACTCGAATGCAATTTAAAAGATTGTGCAAGAATAACGGATGAGGTGTGAACAGCGACACATTGATCATTGAAGTATTGATTTGCTTCAATAGGTGCAATCGATTCAATCTACTTGATGTATTGCTTCGATTTCTTCGTGCCACAATTGATTAACACGAACCGGTTGATTTCGTTGTCCAATTTATCTTTAAAAACCAGTTTATGAGCAACTTCATCATCATCAACTCATTACTGTCCCGCAAGGATTTCAGAATGATAAGGATTAGGTCATAGTTATGGATATAGGTTCGGTAGATTTTACACATTTTAGAGAAATTAATGAAAGACATGCATTCGTCACTATGTTTTCCTACACTGTTAAAACAATGGTCAATTTTTACCACGCATATAATTTCTAAGTAACAGAGGTCTAAACTTGGTATTCGAATCCACAACACGCCATCCGAGAAAACCAAATTCTTGTCGCTATCAGTGCTTTGAGCTCTTCTAAACAACAGTGACTAAAAATAATCTATTAATTTCACTAATAAGTTAACAATATACAAGTATTTAACGTAATTATGACTAATCTATCATACTTCACAGATCGTGTAGTGGATCAACTGATAAAAAGTGTTTTCGTAATACGGTTTGTCAGGTAGCTCAGTCTTCATGCCACCGTAATAAGTGTGTCAAACTCCAATCACGAGCTCAATGAATTTGCTCTTGTCATAATGTTGAAACACTATGACTATGATACATTGTTCTCTGTAACGGCAAAATCAATTGGAGGTCGAGTCTGCCACCTCTCAAATACGATGAGACAGTGTAGTGCAATCAAAAGTCAATTAAAGCGGTGTTTATTCATCCTCGCGCGGTCGGACGATGATTTATAGTTTCGCAGCGGGCACTCGGCCGAGCAGACTGTCGCGGCCGCTTTTTAAAATTAAAACCTTTCGACCACGGCGTGATCTTATCCCGCTCGATCAATTTAGATAAAATAAATATTTATACATTCGAATGTGGATGGGTGAATAAAGCGATTCAGTAAATTGATTATGTCTATGAAAGGTTTCTCTGCACTGTCGCTGTTCGAGCCATTATTCAATACTCATTGCAATAAAATATCGAGCTTACGATAAGATAGATCTAATAGCGTTCGCTCAGTTGTGATCGATTAAAATGATCATTTTACGTGTTCTCGTGTAAAGCGTAAATAAATAAATTAAATATATTTAATTATTCGATTCTATTATTTTATGAATTCATTAATTCCATTCTTTAATAAAATCCTATTAATGTGTCTGTGCCTCATTATATGGCCTTTAATGAATAAATATTATCAACATAATTTAAAGTCAACTTGATTAAAATATTTGTCGATATCTATTAGTACAATGAATATTTTTCTTAACTTCATCAGTAATTATGTTTCAGTAGGATTTAGGAATAAAAATCAGCTTAGTAGACAAAAATATTAATTTATTCATACTCTGCGTTTGGAAGCGTAATAAATACGTTTTTGTTTATGTTCTAGCTAAAAATTACATCACAAATTATATACTTATACTTAGAAATAGCTATTTACAATTGACTAGGGTACAATTCAGTTCTTCGACAGCTTTATCTTAATTAATCTATATACATTCTTACTAACATAGGTACAATTATTTTATATAACACATCTCACTTCGTATCGTCAACATAAGTACCTAACATTATCACAAATAAGTCATTTTCCCGTCAGTGCAGGAATTAATTTAATGAGGAACCTTACTATACCAGTTTTATTCTACAATCATTATTTCAGAAGAAGGAATGTATCATTAATGAGTAATGTAAAGGCTAAAGTTCAATTTGTTGACCAGGTTACGTACACATTTTTCTGTTTATATACATTTGCAACTCTTGACACAGAATATGACAACATTATTAGAACATTTTCTAATTTTATTTTAAGAGTTATAGGCGATGTGCTTTGAATTTCGTACGAAGTTCACAGATTTAAGTTAAATATTGAAAAGGTTTGTGCAAATTTGTACTGTATTATTGATTAATTTCTTGTGGTCGAAACATCATAGGCCAATATGCGGCCTTGTGTCATAAAACAGGTACATTTAATTATAAATTCAATATGGATTACATGCGAATATTATTATAATATGGTCATTAGGTACTTATAGTACTAGTATTTTCAAGATTTACAACTCGTTATCGTTATTTATATTCATTTATGATTATCATTCAGCACCAACTTATACCGAAATTTCGTTTAACAAATCGACATGATATAGTTGTCTATAGCATGCGTTAGTTGCAGTTCAATTTTATTCTACCAGTTTTATATACAGTATTGAATATAATCACATAATTAGAAATTTAAACAAAGTAAGTCTTTCTCACATTAGTGGGCCTTGTGTTCGACATTGGAATTTGTTGGGCTGGTCTTAGCGGCCGCTCCTCGCATTGATGGTTATCTATTGACACATAGCTATGATGGTGAGGCAGACGATCGTCGGGACGACCTTCGCTGCTCGCTACCGAGCAAGTCTCGTCTTCAGTACTCCGCGCAGACACCTCTGCGCTTGCGCTTGTCGAATGCATAGGACTGGACATCATCAGAATAGGTGGTGCCATTCCATACTTATACCAGGGATCGTGAGACGTAGGTGGCGCAGTGTACCGCAAGTTACCGTGCCGTCCAAAACCCTCCCTGTTACCAGTCTTTATATTATTCGCGTTATGAAGCGTCCGATTGGGTAACGTCACATCCACGTCGGGTAACCGAAAATTTAGCTTTTCCCAACAATTACGTTCACCCCACACTATCACTGTACACGTTTTAAGCAAAACTTTTAAGTCCGGATCAATGTTTATGGCACTCAGGTCCGTCGTCACTAGGAATATGATTTTTTGACGTCTATGCCTAACGTTCACTGAATTGATAGCACTTTGCACCGCCGCTTTCGACTCCGGCGCATACCACTCTTGCTGTAAAAAGTTTATCGATAACACTATAACGAGTCGTTTAGAACTCTCTGACGCACTAACTAAACTGTCACCGGAACGCCTTTCAATCAGCTGCAAATCCCTATGTTGTAAACACAATGAGTGTCCTGAATTTTCGAGCTCAGAACTCACTGCGCGTGTAACGAAATCTTCGTCGCGTGGGTTGTACACAAAGAAGGCGTCAAACCGTTTATTTTTATTATCATTCATGTCTTTTGGAGTAGAACTGAACACTCTTATGCCGTATTTTGAATGCATCCACAATTTAAAATCTTCTCGGAACATGAAGAGTAAAGCGGACATCAGTAAAAGTATGATTACTATTATCAAGACTACAGCGATATATGGAATATAATTTTCGACACCGTCATTCGATTCGATGAATAACCGCTTGAGAGTCTCGGTGCCGGTCTCCTCTGTAGTGGTCTCTGTTTTACATTCTTTGGCCACGGTCGCGATGGTTTTATTCATTGGCTGTCCGTGAGCAAAGTAGCACATCATGTTCTCGGTATCTTTAGATTTTTTTATTAGCCATTGATTCAACTGAGCAACGTCTTTACAATCGCATATCCAGTTGTTCCCATCTACAGAGACACGCGTGCGGGGATTGTTGTCGGTAATGACTCGCCATGGCATGTAGTCGACATAACCGTTATTATCAAGGTCTAAGAACTCCAACGAAGACAAGTAATTAAATGTGTCGTTCTCTATTACCTTAATTTTATTATCTTGCAAATAAAGCTCGTTAAGATTCTGAAGCCTCGTGAATTGCGTGTTTCTTAATATCTCCAACTTATTATTTTCCAAGTGGAGTACTCTCAGCGATTCGATGCCGTTAAACGTTCTATTTTGTATCATATTGATGTTGCTATTGTTTAGGTATAAAACTTGTAGCCGTTTTTTACCGATAAATACGTGATTTCCTAATTCTTTTAGATCGTTTCCGTCCAAATAAATTTCGGTCGCGTCCATCGGTATTTGGTCCGGCACGTGATCGTAGCCAGCGCTCGAACAATCGACTACGTTGGAGTTCCAGGTGAGATCATGATAGCACGAACATTTATCTGGACAAGTCATCTTACAATCACAAGCGTCAAAATCACAACAATGACACAGGTTGAAACAGTGGGATTCGTATTCACACAAAAATTCAGAAGACTTTACTTCAAGTAATAGCATATCCATTTTAGTTCGTGAATGGGTTAAAGAGCACCTTACACTTTCTAAATCCATTACTCTCGGGCGCTGCCTGAGGTCACTTAATTGGTTAATTCTCTGCAGCCAGTCCATTGTACAATCGCACTCAAATGGATTCTCACTTATGTAGAATTCGGGTAAATCTTTATCGTCCGTTACAGATGATATCGCAAACGCTCCGACGTCTAGTGTCTTAATTTTATTTGAATAGAGCATAACTTTGTTAAGGTTGTATTTTTGTAAAAATGTTCCGGGATTAATTTTTTCAATGTGATTATTGTTCAATACCACAGTCTCTATACTGCTTGGAAATGAAAATTCATCGATTCCTCTTAGTTTATTGTTACTAACATCTAACATTTTCACATTACAAGATTCTTTAACACCATTTGTATCTTCTAGCTTCTCTATTTTATTCTCGTGCATGTCCAACCATTCAAGATTTGTTGGAATGTGACTGTAATCAAACCAAAGCAACTCATTGTTCGATACATTTAACCAAACAAGAGGTTGTGCATTTGTAAATATGCCTTTCATGTCTACTAATTTGTTGCCGTCTAATCCAATAGCCTTTAATTGCAAATTTGAGGCAAAAGCTCCATCATCTATTTGATCGATGTTATTTGAAGCCAAATTAAGTATCTGTAGTGACGGTAATGCAGCAAAGGTGTCTTTCGATATTTTTTCAATTTTATTTCCTACGAGTCGTAAACCGTATAAGTCATCCAAACCCTCAAATTGTGAAGTTGAAACTTTTGTTATTCTATTCATACCTAAGTCTAAAGATGTCAAGAACCGAAGCGTCTTTATGGCTTCCGGTACTTCTGATAACTGGTTCCCACTGAGTCCCAAATCATGAAGCTTCGTTATGTTTTCAAAAGAGCGTAAGTCCACTTTAGTTATTCTATTGCCATCGAGGAACAACTGATTCAGGACATATAAATTAGAAAAATGGTTACTGTCAACTTCAATTATATTGTTATGTGCCAATGAAAGCGAGTGTAGATTTTTCAAATTAGAAAACGCTCCATCTGCTATTCGTGCGATGTTATTAAATTCCAAACTCAAAAACTGTAGGTTATTCAAATCTTGAAATAAAAGTGCATCAATTTTTGTTATTCTGTTGTGGGATAAATTCAAAACTATCAGACGAACTAAGCCCGAAAAGGTGTCTCTATTAACCCATTCGCTAGTTAATTCGTTAACAGATAAATCCAATATTTGCAGTTGATCTAATCCTTCAAGAAGCCCAGGTGCGAGAACACTCAGAGAATTATTATTCAAATATATTTGTTTGATATCACGAGACGACTGAAACATTTCAGGCGGTAATGCAGTTAACGCATTTGTAGATAAGTTAAGTATTTGTAAATCACTTAATCCAACAAAAGCTCGATCAGCGACGTTTGATATTCTATTGTTTTGTAAGAACAACTTCTGTAACGCGCGTAAACTCGACAGGCCGTTATCAGGCAATGTACTTATTTCATTATGTGACATGTCTAATGTTTCTAGTACTGTATTGCATGATTTGCCGGGTGCAGTTGGTCCATTTCCCCAGTCAGAGAATCCCAAATTCGATATATCTTGCAGTCTGTTTTGTGTCACATTAAGTTCTTTTAAATTATACAAGGGACAAAATATTTCTGAGGGTAAAATCCATATGTTGTTATCGCCCAAATCCAAACTTCTTAAGTCTGTAAGTCCTCTGAAAGTATCCCTATGGAACTCCATAGACATAGCAGACCAATCTGTATTATGAGTTCGAATACTTAAACTTCGTAATCCACTTAGAGGCGACAGAACGGCGGATGGCACATATCGTATCTTGCACGATTCTATCCTTAACTCCTTCAAGTTGTGAAAACGTGATAAAAGTTCGGTTCCTTCCTCTTTTCTTCTACCGACGTCGAGAGAACTTTCGAAGAACAGTACATCAGTACAATGTAAATCCAAGCTAGTGATTCGCTGGGCCTGGGAAGTACTCAAACCGGCCAGCAGATCGGTGGCGCCAGCAGCGGTCCGCAGGGAGCACGCGAGCTGCACCCGTGTAGGCTCGCCGGCTGCGCCCGACACGCGCTGCCACTCGCACTCCTGAGGGGCCTCAGCGACTCGACTCGTGAGCGACGCTCCTCGCGCTCCCATGCACATCCAGCACACCGCATACCACAGCGATAATAATCCCATCGAAAACATTTTAATATTACACCAGAACTGTCACTTTAATTAAATCATCACCATTTGATTCGTTTTATACGCGCACATCGCTACGATAGTCCGGATGCGCTCGGAAAACTTTACGAATTTCCCGTCAAACTTGTTCCGAAGTACGACACATAACGGCTCGCGGACTCATTCGGAACGCGACAACACCGCTCCCAACGGCGTCAATGAAGCGACTGACTGACGGCGTGCGTGAGTCGAGTTGAGCGACCGGCCGGCGGCGCTCTCCCCGCGCGGACGCTCCTCCCCCGACAAAGCGATCCGATATTCTTCTCTCTTTTCCCTCAAAAGTTCACAACGGCAACAAGTTGCCCACCGCAAGATTGGCATGAACAGGAGCGCGCTTCGCGAGCTTTTATAAACATGGCGGTGCTTACTTTGTTTGTTTTGCCTTAATCGTAAAATTTCAATAGCTCCTCTAGTGAAAAGCGTGCCTGTATATGTATCCCAGGCGGGAAAGCGAATAAAGAAACTTAGGCTATTTCCGCTTGAATTCTTTTGTGCCACAAATGAAACACGGCTCTCTTGTTGGCCTTTTGGTACACGGCAGGAGTTTTAAAAATATTTTTGTATGAAATAAAATGAAGTATAAAGCAGGTACAAAGCTAAAGCAATTTTAATTTAGCAACAGTTATAAAATGAACTTTTGTGTAGGCATACTAAATTAAAATTGCTTTTTATTGATTTATAACAGAAAGAATAAGTAACGAGGGCAAACGTTATAACTAACTATGACAGAAATATGAAATGAACTTACCTAATTCTCTTAGAGTTCGTTTCGGATTTTTTTTAATTTGCAACCATTTATATTTAATTGCTGGATATAAATTACTCCTTGTAAACAGGCCTAGAACACACCACCAATTGGACATGTTTGAAATTTGAGTAAACTACTCCAACTGAAGTTTTTTTTAACTTCAAGCACTTTCGCAGAAATGACAATGACTCTTTAATTTACACACAATATTTTCGTTTTCATTTTTAACTAATATTAGCGCGGAATTTGTACATTTTACTATGCATCGGCCACTCACGAATGACGATTTTTAATTTTCACATTTTCGATATTTAGACCCAATTGCATGAGTCGTGATCACGGCGAAACGCCGTTGTTTCGAGTACATAGTAAAACTTTGTCGTTAATATTATCGTTTAAAACTTTTGAAAAAAGTACGTTAATCTACTATCACTTACATATAATCATTTTAGGCGTCCAAAGTAGTATCTGTGAAAAATCATCTGCAATAGACGTCAGACGGAACTCCTATTCTGTATGGAGTTGGTCATAAACGTCCATGAATAGTATACAATCAGGCCAACTGCATACACGTGTTGTCTACTTCAAATTCACAAAAAAGCTAAAAA
>DWON01003894.1:0-17169 GCA_018251015.1 Phocides pigmalion okeechobee | reverse complement strand
TTTTTTTTGTTAAATTTGTCATCGATATCTAGCATTGCATTTAAATAACCCACAGCCAAAAGATCAAAATCGTGTCAAGTTCATTTTTTAATTGCCCCCCTTAACTATCAAATTGCTCCCCTGCGGGGCGTGGGCCCCACATTGGGAACAATTCGTCTAGAGTCTAGACGAATTGTTATAAGAATTAAGAAGAATTAAGAATAGATTTTAATGTTCCTACTATTACAACATGTAATGTTTTTTGTAATATGAGGAATACGAATGACTGGATCATATACAGGTATTATTATTACGTGCTGATGAAAAAAACTTCATAAGACCTCTGAAAGCTACGACTTATCTGAATTTTACCGCAATTCTATCAACGGTCGTATATCTTTTCTAAAATACAGAAAACAATTTAACTCCTTTAATTTATTTAATACTTAAATTATTTGGCGTCGTAATTAGGCGAAACTGTGTACACTTCCATAGATTTGTGATTTTTTCAATTACGAATCACGGTGTAAGTCGGCAATGTTTGTATTTTTTCGCCAGTTAAAATAATCACGCATTTGGTACCATTGATATAATAATATTTATTATAGGTTAAATAGCGTAGTACATGTATCAGTAAATATAAAAAGCATTCGAATCATTTTAAAACTGTGTTTTTTTTGGGAGCGCCATTGTTACAGTCTTGACTTCCAAGTACTGGTTGACACCATCTTCTCCCCTGTAAAAAAATATTGTTTACTTGTTATGTTATTTAAAATAAATTGTATTTTTATGAACAACTTAAAAAATATAAATTAATTGCTTGTTTTGCTTTTTCTTTTTAATTCTTGGGTATGTTGGAAATAAAAGCGTCGGAGAAAACCATCGTAAAGGAAGGTTTCTTATATTTTGTAGGCACATAAGTGATATTCTCCAAAATTTTGTCACATTATATGATTTCCACCAATCTGTACTTGGACACATATAAGTATAACCTTCTTATTCCAAAAGAAGAGATAAACAGAACAATGGGACAAATTGAATGGCAGATGTTTCATTTGGCAGAGTATATTTTAATGATGGATGGAGATTATACTCACAATTCACGGCCCATGCCAGAGTCCTTGAATCCACCGAAAGGAGTTTGGCCAGTAACATGGTCATAAACGTTTATCCTGTAACATATGAATACAATATAGTTTCGGAAAAGGTTTGAAGCCTTCTTGCAAAATGATTACTCTTCTTGTTGTATCACTTCTACTCGTATATCTATTTTTTATTAGAGTAGAGTTCTTGTTTAATTCAAGGACGAAGAGCGAATTCATTTTCAGAAGTCTATTTTAGTCTTAAGAGGTAATAGCCTTCAGGATATTCTATGAAGACTTTTAATTTATGTTAGAAACCGCTTTACAATAGGTGCCTATGCACCTATGTATGTGTGTGGTAATATTATAAGAAAAATAAACTCTCTGAACATAATTTGATCTCTTCATTCATCTATTTAAATAGTAAAATTGGCACTTATCGCAGTGAAGATATATGGGAAAACGTATTTTTAGGGGCTTTTTTAACGCAATAAAATAAGAATAGTTAGAATTTTAGTTTGTTTGTCTCTGCGTTTGAGCACATCAATCTAAAAAATGGATAAACCGATTTCGGTGCAATTTTTACAAATGTATTGCCCTAAGTTTCACTTAACGTTTGATATTTTCATTTCAATCGGTAAATTATGAAAAAAGTCATGTAAATTTAAAAGTTGTGGATGTACAAGAGTACTTTTTGCTACTAGAAAACCTATAAAATCGAAGAGTACGTGCACTTAGTCGAAGACAGCAAATAGTATTACATAAAAATGCGTTATTAATGTTTCGTATAATGGCAAAATAACAACCAGTGCGTTATTATTTCTTATTATTGCTTTATTGCTAAGTTGGCTCGGACATTTTAAGCGCAGACTGTACGTTCGTTCATTTATTAAATGTTTATTGGAATCGCTCATAATCCGTCGTAAAGCATTACTTGTGTTTCGGTAGGAGGTGTGCGGTTGCCAGCTACACTTTGAAGCGAGGCAACAATCTCGGTCTTAAGCAGTAGCAACGCATCTGCTTTCGAACTCGGATGGGATTTCGGTCGTGTCTGTGGCTATACGTGGATGTCTATGGGCTGCGACTGCTTGACATCAGGTGGTTTGCATGCTCGTTTGCTACTCTTCGGACATAAAAAAATTGCATACCACACTGATCCAGCGCGCACGTGCTTGGCAAAACTCATGGCGATGTTGAGATCATTGGTGACGACACCGGCGCCCAGACCGTAATTGGTGTCATTGGCACGGTCCACCACCTCGTCAAACGTCTCGAACTTCAGGATACTTTGAACCGGCCCAAAGATCTAGACGAGTGAAGGTAGAAATACAATTATTCATTAATGGATGAATCACTATGAAATACTTTTAAATTGTGGGGGAAAAACCTTCGTTCTGTTATCTTTTTCATAACAAAAATGTAATATACAAAATAATAAATTGAATACTGTAAAGGATAAGAAAAATTAAGTACAACTATTTCTTTAAAAAAGTTATGCATTTGATCTTTATATTCCGATGAAGTAAAATTTGTTTGAAGTTGTCATATCGTTGTGATGAAGGTGTAATTATTATCAAAAACGATTTAGCTTATCGAATAAGTTACGCTCCTAAAGTTTGTATAATACGAATATATTTATAGGTTGTAGAACTAATACGGTGGTTTATAGATTTTAGTATATGAGCATTTAAAGGCTATGGGACTGTTTTTTACTTTGCGTGAGGCGTATACGGCTTGCACATAACTGTTATGCGAATACAAATCTGTACAAGCTTACGGGCGAACATAAGTGCTGTGTTTACTTAGGCATTACAAGATTGTGCGCGAACACATAAACTGTAGTGAATCGTCAGCACATCTCCTATCTAGAAAAAACTGCAGGTTAGCGCTGCCGCCCGTTACGCTGACTTAAAATAAATATGAAGTTAGTTAGTTAAAGTGTTAAAGAAGTTTTTTTTGGTGAGAAGAGTAACAAACAAGCATGCAAACCACCTGATGTTAAGTAGTTGCAGCCCATAAACATCTATATAGAACCACAAGCACGACCGAAGTCCTATCAGAGCTCGAACGTTTCAGCACCACCGCCATCCTCATAACCCGCCGTACAACAACATGTTCCTCATGTATTGTGTTTCGGTTGGGGAGGTGTGGTTGCCGGATACATGTTATTGGAGGCGATCATCTTAGTGCTCATGAGTAGGAACGCAACCGCGTCCACCCTTAAATAGAACTTCTGTTTTATTTGAGATTGGACGTGGTTGTCCATAGGCTGCAGTGACCACTTAACATCAGGTGGCTTGCATGCCCGTTTCTTACCCTTTCGGAATAAAAAAAAAACGTAGATGGGTTGCTACTCCTGAGGACTAAGATGGTCGCCTCACTTCAAAGTATAGCCGGCAATCGCACCTCTCCAACCGAAACTCAAGTAATTCTTTACGGCGGATTATGAGGGCAGATTATGATGATTATTTATTAAAAACTTACTTCTTCTCTAGCAATCTTCATGTTGTCCGTAACATCAGCGAACACCGTGGGCTGGATGTAGTAGCCTTTGTCTCCGATTCTATCGCCACCAGTTACACACCGCGCCCCTTCATCTTTGCCCGTCTTGATGTAGCCCAGCACTTTGTTGAACATCTCGGAATCGATCTGGGAAACAAATGTAGTCTTTCTTGTTAGTAATTCTTTGACTTTCGTATATAATATTTACATACTAAAATATCGACATATGTGGATGGTAGAAATAAATTTCGACCGGGGAGATATTTGTTGGAGAGATGATATTACCGATAGTACTCACAAGCAAGGCGGCCATTTTAATCGTTAGGAGTAGCTACGCATCTGCTATCGTTTTCACATAATATTCCTATTTCATATGGAGTCGGTTACAGATGTCCTTAGATGACAGTGTCTAACTGATGATTCAGATTTATGTGCTGTGTTTTGATGTGCAAGTACACATACTTGTTTTATTAATATAAATGTATTTATAAGCTATGCATTATCACGCGGTATTATGTTGAACTGCGCTAAGATGATTGTTTTTAAGTAACCGTTCTCAAACTAAGCTCATATTTAATATGTAAAGCCGTAGATTTACGCCAATGTAAAATAATGGAGTAATAAACTTCAGTTTCTATGAACGAATGTATAGCTGGAGGATTTTCAATACGACCTATTTATTGTGTTACCCTGTTAATACCCTGCTGAATGTCAGCATTCGTGTTTCTATTTTTGCTGTCAAATAGTGTTTTAGTTCGAAACATCACCAAAATTTACAATATGAGGCACATTGTTCATTTTCAACTTATGTTATCGTTTAAGTCACTGTCACCTTGTTGGTTTTAAATATAATCTTACGGGTCATTGTCACCTTGTAAGATAATGTCTTCAATAAAAAGAATTTGATTAATTTGTCCTTCAGGGATTTTGCTCTTGGTGGCCTGCATGCCCGTTTCTTACTCTTTCACAATAAAAAAAAAAGCTGATTAAAGATCTCTTTTCTAGTAGTTGAAGAGATGTGAGAAACTTCTACTGGCTGGTCTCATTTATTTAAAATTGAGTATCGTGTAGATTTAATTGCAATTACAATAACATTGTACTTGTATCCTGATGCTGCAGCATCAATTAAAGGTTTTTTGAGTCAGGGGTGTTTTCATTTCAGGAATAATTGACCTTAACCCCCGACTCTGTCTGAGAAGTATAAGCAAAGATGCCTGCTATAAACTGGGTAGCAATATTTAATTTGAAAAAAAATATATACTTATAATAATTAGTTCTTTATAATGCCCATGTTTTAATATAATATAGAGTGATACTATATAGCCAACAATGAGATAAGAGTTACAAAAACACTATTTACAATACTTGCAGTAGATTAAATCTGTAGTATTAGCATTAAAAAACATACAAATAACAAGGATTATAGGTTCCACGTCGGTATAATAGTAGGTATACTAGTATACATATACAATAGCAATGATATATATGTATAATTTTAGGTGGGAGAACTATAAAGGTAGTAATAAAGGTGGGAGAACTATACTTGTGTTTCGGTTGGAGAGGTGCGGTTGTCGGCTACACTTTGAAGCGAGGCGAACATCTTAGTCCTCAGGAGTAGCAACGCATCTACGTACGAGCTCAGATAAGGTTTCGGTAGTGTTTGTGGTTGTACGACGATGTCTATGGGCAGCGATTTCTAACTACATCAGGTGGTTTGCATGCTCGTTTGCTACTCTTCTCACATAAAAAAAATATTACCTAAAACTGATTTTTGAAATAAATTTGTAAAGTCAAATTTTAGTTTTAATTATGGTTTTGATCTTATTTTAGTGATTACTAGCGATTCGTCGCAGCTTCGCTCGGATAATAGGTTATATTTACTTACATTATTTTTCTTTCATACAATTATCCAGTCATTACCTAATTGTAGAAACAAATAGTTAGAAACATCTATTTCGAACGACGACTGATTTACTATACTGAATTTAACTATGAAATTTACCTCATTTACAAAAAATAAACTTATTATGCACCAAAACCTTCCTCAGGAATCACTCGTATGTTGTTGAAAACTGTGAGAAAATCCGTCCAGTACTTTTTGAATTTATCATGATAGACAGACAAATGCGCGGGGAACTTTGTTTTATAATATTTAGCGATTTTGTTGGTACCGTAAAATCCAATGCAGGATTTTGGTAAAAAAGCAGATACCTGTATTCTGTACAGTCGTCCGTGGTCTTCAATGACATCTAAACATGACATTGACATAACATGCTCAAAGTACTGGCATAGAGAAGTTCCTTTCAAGTCTAAATAACTCTCGCGTTGAAATTAAATGTGAAAGTATAAACACAATTTATTCTCAAAAGGCATGCTTAGCTTGTAATAAAATTTTATTAATGTACGGTACCAAAGTGCTGAAGTTTGTTGACATTGTTTATTAACTGACTTATCAATATGAAATTTCGGTTGAGATTTTATGTGTAACATAACTGTTTGACATGATTTAAAGGGTGTTGTGCGGAGTTATGTCTCTGGTTGGTCCCATTTTAGTTACCTATTTTCCTCTATAATCAAAAAGTTCCTTTAGCAATTACAGTTATTTTATCTCTCCATTCAAAATAACCATCCGAGCATAAGGGTGAAAGGCACCTTTGGTCTTGTATTAAATAATTCAAGATCATTGATTGATTGAATCTTGCGATTAACTATGTAACTCCTAAACGGTATTTTACATGCATTAAAATAACTCATTTCGTAGTTTTTTATGTAAAAGAAGTGTAGCAAACAAGCATGCAAGCCACCTGATGTTATGTAGTCGCTGCAGCCCACAAAGATCATCATACACCTTCATACAGGACTTAAAGCTTACCTGAGCTTGTATGTAGATGCGTTGGCTCGCTTTTGAGTATAGTCGGCAACCCCACCTCCCCAATTGAAATGCAAAAATATTCCACGGTGGATTACACAAACGATGGTTGCACTTTTCGGTCGAATTATAGTACTACAATCTGTGAAACTTTTAACAATATTAAACGTTATAAAATTCTAAATTATAATTAATTTAAAAAACAGTATATACTTTTAAGGGTTATGTAGAGGTTTATATATGCCTGCTTAAGCAGTGAGTTTAATGTAAGTTCCAATAAAAAAATTACAATATTTGCTTTTAACAGTTTTCTTCATTTAAACCTGAGTTCCAACTTCTTAGTCTGATTCTGCCGGTTTATTCACAATTTATGATCTGCTAGCTTTAAATTTTTAATGTAGTTCATGAAAAAAAACTTTACTGAAATATAGATTGCTTTTTTTACCAGTAATTTTTTGTTTATCTTTTACTAGGTACATCTAATTATGATTTTAAATCCATCAGTTATTTGTTTTATTACAAGTAAACACTTTCTAAGTATGTTAATAAAATAATGATATTACAAATATATATATACATATATTACAAATATATACATCGAGAGAAAAAGAGAACAAATAATAATTGTTCAAATTTGATTTTTTTACGACGTTGGATTATAGAATTCTAAATTTATGGCATCAACCAACAGAAATATCAGTGTCGCGGTAAACGTAACATGACTTGAACATGGCGTTGACAAGTGGTGTCACGAAGCGAGAAACATTTCAACGAAAACATTTCCAGTTGTTGTGTACCAGAGTGTATTTGAGTGTGGTAAGAGTGCGGTAGATGTCGCTCTTCGTCAAAAATTAGTGTCGTATGCTCGTCCAGATGACGTTAGTCATGTCGTTCGCACTTTCACAATACGGGGCAATCACAATGTTGAGAAATGTTCCAGTCTTTAGTAAACACTGTTCAGAGAAATATTATCGAATTAAAAATAAAATATTAGTAGTAATAAACTTATATTATTAAATAAAATCACGAAATGATTAAATTGGAAACTGAAATAGATAGTTTTAAGCGCTCATCCAGTACACCAAGACTAATACATATAATACGTATGAAGAGTCAATCAGTCGATGTATCACCGATGAATAAGAAACGTATTTAATCCTGGGTTTGCAAATTATTAGCACAATAGCGTGATTTATAGAAAGAACATTATAAGATATTTTAAGAATGTTATAACACGAGGTTTATATAAAGTTAAATTTGTATCATAAGGCCAACAATGTATCTCTTAGCGTTTCATACACTTCGAGCGTTCAATTATTCAGTAATAAATATTAAATACATTACAATAAGTACATAAGTTTTAATCAGAATATTGTATAGGCTTTTATATCAAGGAAAAAGTAAACTGCTTCCGCGGTAATATAAAAAGCTTAAATTAAAATTAAAATCATGTCATGTTACTTAATTTAAATAGTCCTTTGAAGCAGTCATGAGTGTAACGATTACCACTGAAGGGAAGGGGTATTAAATATTTTAATTAGATAAAACAATACAATTGGCGACCAACTTTTATAATACATTTTCATCTGTTGTTTTATCTATTGATTATGCCTATTGTCTATGCCTACACATTTATATTCAATTTATTAGTATTATTAAACCACATACGTCATGGTTTTGATTTATAAATGCGTAGTTAAAACCTAAATAGATATGCGTGGGTCAATCTGTACATTCTTCACAGAAAATGATGGATTGCTCGTCTGATAGCGTTAAAACAGTCTGTTTGTTTACGTTATTTACATTCAAGGTTAATCTTTTTGGATCATACATTTTTTGTGTGGACATTGAATATACACCGTCAAAGTCCACTGTTCATTAACAACGTGGGTTTATAGATCTTTATTTTGAAAGATTTTTACTTGTACACAGACCTAAACTGTTTTAAATAGGTCATAGAAGCGTAATTAACAAGTAACTTTGTGAACATGTTTTTAAAAGTAAACCTTAGATATGAGAACTTTTTATACGGAAAGGTTTTAGTTCACTTTCTTGTTTGTAAGAAAATATAAGGATCCGAATTTCGGCTGCTTCTAAATGTTGAAAATGGATCTGATTTCGATCGTAGTACATTTCTTTGGTACCAACACTGAGATTGTTTTAATGGTATTTAATACAATTTTAATTTTTCTTGAAATATTATATTAGAGTAGAACTTTAAGGCTTTACAGATAGTATGTTACAACATTTACTTTGTACTCATTTTTAAAAAACATTTCCGTCTACAAATTCACGACTGTCGCCACAACGGCAAAGAAATAAGCGGCTTATACGGTGACATTTTAATCGGCTAGTTTTGTAATTTCTTACCCACTTTAGAAGACAGGGTTGCAGAAAAAACGCTCTTGGGAAATATGGTCGCTTGATATTTATTGTTTGAATTTAAAAATATTTATATTAAAAAATCTTTGGTCTATTGTGTTTTATGTTTAAAATTCTCATTACAGCGTTCCTTTATTCCAGTTTGAATGATACGTTTAAAGCTCATAAAATTTGGTATGCTATTTGTCTATTGTAGATAACTTCACAGTGACTGTGGTCCGTATGCGTCTATGGTTATAATTTCAGCTGGAAGGCCTATGCAATCGATTTCATCTGAATAAAAAAATAGAAAATATACATATTGTGTGTATGTTTAGTAGGTTCAAGCGAAGCCGGTACCAATGTCACTTTTGAAAGACGTCTAGACGCTATTTTTGTGTTTCGGTTGGAGAAGAGTGTTAGCGGGTGCACATACAAATGAGGCGTCCATCTTTGTTGTCAAAAGTGACAGCGCAGATACGACTTCGGATAAGACTAATACTATTTGAAGACTGTATTTGAATGTCTATGATTTGTAACAACCACTTGACAGGTGATTGTTACAAATTGACTTACAGTGGCCAATATTAATAAAAATACAATGAATTAAATGATAATTATTTTGAACTCAATTTCTACTTTATTTAGACCTATATTACTGTTTTAATTTTTACCCAGGCTTTCTTTATTTGAATTTTGTTTGTTAGTTACGTCACTTAATTTTGGTAGGAATTTCGCAACTTTTTCGATAAGAATCAAGCGTATTGATTATGCGGGCTAGTGGCAAATTGCTCGATGTCATCAACGCTTTAGGCAAAATAGGTAACTTGTTGCTATTACTTAAATTACTCACCTTGAATCCAAAACGACAAAATTCGTTTTTCGACAAAAAATACAAATCTATAGACGAATCAAACTATGTAAATGGATACTTCTATCCAATGGCAAATATAAACCAATATTTTCTATTAAATCATATAAACACCTCTAGGTATCTTCTTTCAAATGTCGCGAGATTTGAAAGAGATTCGCAGAAACAAGGCAGTATTTTATTTTTATTTTTATTGAATTTGTTTTCCTCTAAGTATAGTGATACTTTAGTGGTAACATTACGGCTGTCACATGTGGTCCGGTATTCTAATTTCTGGCATGCACTTCTGATGTTTTATTTATTTTTGTATTACACTTATTTTTACAATGACGGAAAACAACTTGAGAGAACCTATATTCCGGTTCCCAAAAAAGTTTTCAAAGGTGTGTACACTCATAACCGAACATAGCGTATTAGGTTAAAACTTTCTATCCTTAGAATAATAAAGAAAATATTAGTGAATAGTAAATAAATTGATAACGTAAAGAATAAGTCACCATTTTTTACAATAAAGTGCAGTAGACAGATTCCAAGAGACTACACGAACAAAAACATACTTACAAATAATGTATAATAAACAAAGAATCCGATTTTTATACGATTTTATACTGATATTATCGCGGAATCCATACATTATGTTACGAGTATATAACGGGTACTCACGATTAACGATTTTTGATTTTTAATTGCCGATATTTCCCGTTATAAAACATATTCCGACTTTCCTTTCTTTAAAACTATGTTTAATTATTAACATACCTCGGTGGCTTATTTAAATATTATCCTCTATTCCTAATTTCGCACCGGACGCTTCGTAGCTAGTAATAATATTTTTAATGGATACTCTTGTAAGAGTTATTATGCTAAAGCAATACCGTTCTTACAACGTTTACATTTCAAGTACTTTTATTTACATAATGGTGATACAACGACATTATCGGAAGCCTAAAAGCTTTGGTACATGAAGGGTAACATTACTTTTTCTCTGTTTCCTTTCTTTGTATAAAAATATTTAAATCTCGTGTTTTATCAATGAGCCTTTATGTGTCTCTCCACTTAGCTTTTAAGAAGTATCTGAGCAAAATATTTAAAGAATATTAGTAATTCGAAAATATGTACGCGTGGAAACATTTTATACTTAGATAATAGAGGTAACAAATGAACGCATAATAAACTCTGGAATCATCTTCAGGTTTTTGACGTCCACTGCTGGAAATAGGCCTCCCAGATTTTCAATGCTAACTATCTTGTGCGGCCTGCGTCCAACGAACCCCAACGACTTTTTTGAGGACATCCTTCCATTTTGTGGGGAGCTGTCCTACGCTACGCTTTCCGGTGCGTGGTCTCCATTCTAGAACCTTGCCATCCCATCAGCCATCGTTAAGTTTGTACTCTGATGGTAAGGGATCCCTATCGACTGTCAGGATATGTTATCAACTTCAAATAGCATTCGTGTCCAAGTTATTTGTTAGTCTTGAAACGTAAGACAAAACGTCCCACATTAGTGGTTCATCTTGCCATACACTGCAAGCTACAACACGTCTTTACACAGATGGATACATTTTAACAGTATACAGTAAGGCACAAATAGAAGTGGTATAATTATAATTAATAATTCCTTTTTTTGTTCAATAATATCAAATATTTATCAAACAAATTACTGTCTGTGACTATAACTACGTTTGCTAATTGGAGGAATACTGCAACCCTTCAATCATGGACTTACTGACTTTCATGAATTATTTACTTATTGAATCTCTCCTTATTACGACATTAGCTATGCTATGTCACTCTTTTTCTAATCTGTTGCACAGCTGGTAAATATGTAGCACGCGTTGCCTAACGCTTTAAATAAATTGATTATCAGATTAAAAATGATATGTACTATGGTTGGTAGTAAAAAAAACCTAAGCTTTAATGTGATATCAAGAATTAAACAATAATTGTACAAGAAAATATAGTTTAAAAGAAGCAAAAAAAAAACAGACATGGTAAGAATATTTGTATAAATGAGAATCAAAAAAATTATGAAAAGTTTCTTGCTCCTTTCCATTTCTATTACCCTCAGCAGAAACAAAAGTATTTTATGGTATTCAATAGAAACCTCATTCCATTGTCTAAAAAAAATCGATTAAGAAAATTGTATTTTCTATTTTGTACGTGTATTTTTATTTTTAACGTCTACTTAATATAATTTTGGTATGTAATTTGTTAATAAATATGCTATAATGACATACAAAAAATATTTATGTGACAGTTAATATAACTTTTAATATTGGTATAATCGTATTGATATAGTTGTACATAGTTGTAGTTACATAAGCTTTGAGTGTAGTATATTATGGTCGTAACAAAGAAATGAATATATTTTATTAGCTTCCAAATATTGAAACATTTCCAAACTTTATTTGTATGTCGTTGTATGCCTAAATGCTCATCGTAAAACAGTTCTTTTATATTCGAGTCATATTAAATATATTTTTATACATAAAAAACGTTTGATATATGTAATTACACCATGTTTTTGTGACTATATACCTATTTTCCTCTTGTATACTATTTTTATGTAGAAATAATACAGGGTTACGTTAAAAATTTACCTTTTCTTCGTTGAAAGATAGCAGAAAGTACAATTAGCAGCATGTATACAGCTATTTAGAATTTGCAGAGCGCTTTTAAAGTAGCTGCAGTCAGTAAGTAATTATTGCCTTACTTCCAACACAAGATATTTTACTTTACTGCCTTTTGTAACAGACTTTTGTAAGAGATCAACCCTCGTGCGTTTTGTAACAGAGGTGCTCCACGTTATTAAGCTCTCGTACTGTTTCCTTTACCCATTTGGTTGGATGCCTAACTTTTCTGCATTTAAGAATTTTACTTGTAAATGGTAGTCAGTATGTCAGTATACGGAGAGTTAAGAAACATAAAAATCAGTACTTACTGATTTTTACTTAGTCAATCAGTATTTAAACTATGCATAATACAATAGTATAGTGTTATAAGAAAAGCGTGTAGTAGAAACATTTAAAAAAGAGAGAGAGAGAGAGAGTATATGTACGAGAACTATAGCCTCATATCGTCTAGAGCTTGGAATATTTGGGCAACTCCTAAAAACACAAGGGAACATTTTTCTTTGAACTAAATTGTTATATTTTGAAACAATAATCTGGGAAAATACTTGTAAACTATGTAAAACTCAACGCAAGATATATAAAGAAATTCTTACAAACATATTTATTCACTTCTTTGTATAGTTTAAAACAGAGTCGTTACTTTCAATGTACGCAACGGATTTGAAGGTGGTTTTCATCAATAGAGTGATATAAGATTCCTTTTATATATACATCTATAATACAGGTATATTATAGCAGAGAAAAGCCGAGAATTTCAAGACTTGCAAGGTAATGTCGTAAATGCAACCGTGCGCAGCTGTTCTGGGTCGCTACTTTAATAATAATGGCGGAAAAAGTAATAGGCATTCATTTGTACGGTACGTGGCTTTTGTAATGATATTGGACACTGAAAAAATGTAAGACAACGCAGTTCCTTTTGGAAGTTGGTTGAAAATGAAAAATGAATGATCGATTTATTTATGTGAACTTCACGCGTACACTTTAAATCAAATTGATTGAAGCAGTAAGTGATATATGATAATTCACTCTGTGGTACATGGTTGTTTTTAATGCTCACGGTCAAAATTCAACGACCGACCATTGACTGTAGACAGTCCCGTTTGTGATAAATAACAGTTTGCGTCCAGGAAGTAACTTGTTATTTACCAACCAATACTAAATAACTAACATGACTTCGAGCGTGTCTTCTAATCATTTGTTTTCTGTGAGAGTAGTAAACGAGCGCGTAGGCCTCCTGGCATTAAATATTTATCATCTAATCTTAAACCGGAGGTCCGCTTAAGTCTTATTAAAATGCGTTGCTACCTCTGGGGACTAAGATGGTAGTCGTATTCCTTGGAGTCCAGCATTCATAATCCTTTGCAACCGAAAAACAATGTTGCTTCACGATAGATTATATTTCTACCACCTGTCATAATAAAATAGTGTTTGTTGTTGTCTATAAACTATAGCAAGAAAGTTAGCTTAAATTAGTATGGTCACTAACCCCGACGTGTTGACCTCGGTCACATTTCGATATAATTTATTACAGCTGAGGCAATCAAATGCTATGATTATGTCTTGCGATATTTTCTGCGTGTACCCAGTTATGTATGTGCGTTACGAGTTAAACTTTTTTATCATATATAATATAATATAGAGTACATAATACAGTAAAATATATCATACAATATATTTTACCGTGTAATACTTGTTTATATTTATTAAAGAAAACACTGTAATCGACTATACCCGTAGCATAATTTACGTTTAACTTTAAAACGACTTGACAACAAGAAAAGTTTGACATGATCGAGCCGATGTTGCGAAAATGAGCATAGTTACGACACAGTTCGATAACTGAGAAGCATTTCTCCTTTGGGAAGATTCTATATTTTCTTTCGTGTTATCACACTCTTAAAGGCGGGAGAACTATAGTTCGACCGGGGAGGTACCATCACCACCCTCATAATCCACCGTAAAGTATTATTTGTGTTTCGGCTAGAGAGGTGCGATTGCCGGCTTAACTTTGAAGCGAAGCCTCAGAAGTAACAACGTATCTACGTTCAAGCTCAGATAGGATTTCAGTCAGTTTGTGGTTGTACGTGGATATCTATGGGCTTCGACTTCTCAACATCAGGTGGCTTGCATGTTCCTTTGCTTCTCTTATCACATAAAACACATAATTAATATGTCTCAAATCTGCAACCTTTATTTGAATTACTGAGTAAATACTTTACTGATGGCATCTTCTAAAAATATAATATAAATATAAATTTTTCCATTACTTTCCTTTGGGATATCTGGCCATATCATGTAATTAAATGTGTTGGGTTTAGTATGATCCGTATTGAAAAATATGAGAGTACAACCCCGCATTGACGAACCTCACACAGAGCAAATAAGTAGAGACGGGGAATTATTCCCAGGACAACTTATTAACTAGAGCACGTCCTATGAGATCCAGTCCGCGACCTTAAAGACCTTGGAGGGCATCACAGAGATAAGAAATGTTTCATGCTAGCCATTGTTTAATAAATCCATTCCGATATATGTATATTGACTGCAATTTTTGTTCCTTAGCCTGGAGCATATTCTATTATTTTGTTTTAAAACGTTTAGTGCTAATTTCGTATCTCCTTAGAAATAAAAACTATTGTAGCTTAGTTAACTAGTATAGTAGTATAGCTTGCCAAGTAAAGATTGATAGATTATACATGTCTTAGTAAATTGAAAACAAACGTTAGGTATGAAGATGTTATATTAGGAATTTTCCTTTTACTATCAATCCTGTACCTTGTCTCTGTCTGAGATTTCATTCTGAAACTTGAAATGAATGGCTGAATTGATTAACAGAAATGAGTTAATAATGTTTTGTATTTTACAAAGCATTGTTGGTTAACTTTGATATTGCAACAGTTACATTTGTGTTACTGTTTAATTAAAGTAGGTAATCAACAATTCAGGTCCCCTGAAATACAATTTCAATAACCTAATTAAAATTTCCAGTGATAAATAACGCAGAGCGGTAAACTCTAAAGTGAAACACTTTGATGTGGGGTATTAAAACTAGTGAGGTGATTGATAGTGTCCGTGGGTTAATCTTGTAAACATTTCAGGTTTTTCTGGAATCCACACTCGAATCTGAACATTTGTTATTGCATTGTGGCTAAAATAACCAGTGAGTGTCTGAACACATTAATGGTTTAGGCAAAAACTACTGAAGCAACAGATGAGCCATCACATTCGGACAGCTCAATGGTATAAATGAAACCATGTTTTGAACCATGTTTGAACATTTCAGAAGTTAATTAACACTTTCTATAAAGGAAAAAAAAAATGTTATGTAACTTACGTGCCTAATAATTATCAAAGCTACCAAATTACTGGTTCATATTTATCAGCATTGTAAACTTATAAACAATCCTTTTTAACCCCAAAATAAATCTATGTTCGATAAAGTCAGGTATGTATATATTTCATTTTATTTAATTTACACAACTTGTATTTCTATATTTGTACAGGTATATAAACATACATATATAAATCTATATGTTATACATGTAGTTAGGTATATTTTTATATTGAATAAAATTATTTAACTTTTTACTAGGTAAGTTGAGTGTAAGATAATAATCTTTAACTCTCTACTCTATGTTTAATGTCTAATGAATTAAAATAAATATACAGTAACTATGATGATGTGAGAGTCATTCAAAATAATAAACGAAATGTCAGTTACAGTAGTAATTAAAATATCAGCTAGAATTAAGAAGTCATTGTCTTAATTTACGCAAGTATCGCTGTGATAAAATATGATAACGGGCTTCTTAATACTTGTTTACATTTGCATGATAATATTTAGTGTACTTATTGTAATTGCAAGTAAGCGTTTTTTTTTAAACTACACAATCATTGTCATTTCTGATAGTAATGTTACTATGAATTTTGTACTTATACATTCATTCATGTACTCCAGTAAATGGTCTTTAGTAGTCATCAAGTATCGTACACTTATTTCTTACTTCAATTATGTAAATAAAACTGTTTTGCTATACTCGATTCACCTTACCATACTGTTCAAATTTAGAAACAAGTACGTCCGCATGTGATTAGACAATAAACAAGATGATAATCATACACCAGGCTCATCGTTTATGAAAAAAATCAAGACAATTAATATGTTGAGCAACCGTTTTGTAAGCGAAAAACGATAGGTACAAATGAGAATGAAATTCGTTAATTTGTCCCTCTGTAATCCATTAATTTATCCACTTAAATGGAACTTTACTTACTAAAAGTTTATTTTATTGTTTTAAGGATAAGAAAGTGACGCCAAGAAGCTCGAGACAATCTTTGGTCCCACTTTGCAACTTTACCGTTAATTTATTATGAACTCTAGGGAGGTGAAGTTATATTAAAACTTTGACTTTACCAGATTTCTACTTTAAAAATTAAATAGTAATAAATATTACCTAGCAGGCTTGGAGCATACTTCATCATGCGACCTTAATGCAAAATGGGAAGTATGGGTTAGTAACCTTTAGAACCTTTGACAAGGTTTAACGATTGATATAAATCGATAACAACCAAGATTAACTAACTTTTTCATTATGAGGCTGGGACTTGGTTTCTTTAGGGCTATCAAAATCAAAATCAAAATCATTTATTTCAGGCAATATAAACAAACATACAAAAAGGTACAATTGAGTACAGAGGCCCATAGTATAAATACCTTACAGACTAACATACATACTAAATAAACTTATAACTACGTCACGGTTTCTTTACGGCGTGAGGTACAGGTCCCGTGACGCCCGGAGGTCGTCGCCGTCCTCGGAATTTACGGAACACGACTCCTTTTGGCCACAGGTCCTCCTTCAGGATGGTCGA
>DWON01003893.1:0-17170 GCA_018251015.1 Phocides pigmalion okeechobee | reverse complement strand
GTACGAGTATGCACCGCACGAAATGTGGAATACACTAAAAACCTTAATCACAACCATAGTTATAATCACTCATACATCAACATAGACAATGGTTGGGATTCGAACGAGATCTCGATATGAAAGGCCAGAACTTTATTTACTACGATATTCCTAAATTGTATACGATAACATGTACAATGTAATAATAATATTACCAAATACATGTAGGTAGGAAAACATAAAAAAGTAAACAAGATCGCATCAAGCTGTGAAAGTTGCAAACAGAGAAATAAGAGTGTCGATATATTAACAACACGACAGTTACGCGAGAAAGTACACGCATGTTTTATCACTACAAAGTTTTTGAATTTATCAACTTGTTAACATTTTGAAGTCGCTTCAAAAACTAGAGACGCCCAATTCTTTTTTTCTATTTTCTTACCGCATAACTCGTAGATATATAATCCTATTTAGAAAAAACGTTTTTTTTTTTTTTATTTGATATTTTCCATTTGGTATCAATAAAACTAGAAGAAAAGTACTACTCGTAACGTCGAGATGAAATTTTGTTGTTGAATTCAGCTCTGTGGAATAGTGCATCTACAATATATAGTTGCTAATAAAAATACATTTGAAAGAAATTAGTATGCTTAACTGTGTTAAAACAAGAGTAGCAATTACTTGGAAGTCGTTTACTAATTGAAATTATTTTACAAATAACAAGGCGGAGTCGTAGGATTCCCGGCTCTCACATGAGGGTCTGAGACTCTGAATATTTTCGGTGATCATTCAAAGTTATGTAAGTGTTAAAAAATTATTGCCACGCGCCTAAACGACAAAAGAAAAGTAGCCTCATAGTTCTACATAAAGTTTTAAAAGTGTATGTGAAGTTTACTTATCCGAACTTGGCAAGCGTGACTTACTATGGACTAGCCCTTCTTGAGACAGCTCCAGCAATGACATAATATTGACCATAAAACATTTTAACGTCCCTAATAAATTTATAAATCTTTGAACTGTTAAACTACTGACGTTCCCTTAAATGTTGTACGTAAATCATGTTTTATTATTCCAAAATAATAAAAAAGGAAATATTTTTAATACGATCGTTAGAAATACCGTTATTATTTAACGTTATTTGACAAACTTATTCCAAACCGTAATAACAATTTATCTATAAACATGTTTGGAAAGAAATTTTGAAACTACTTTAAAATAGATACAGTTAAATAACGATCCTAAAACGTCCATATTACAGTTAACTTATTAGTAAAATATAGTAATAAATAATAAAATATGCCGCTAAAACGTGCTCTTAGCCTTACAGTTTATGTAGTTTATAAAGGATAAACAAAGCTAGACATGACCGGGCGAAGTCAGGAGTTGGATCCCCTGAGGCGAGCCTGGTTTTGTGAGGCCCGGGCGGCCGCTGGCAGAGTCGTAGATGTGTGCGCGTGACTCCGAAGCCCGATGGCGAGGTGGAGCACCCCTCAGGTTTTCAGTCGGTTGAAGTCTGGCATAATCTTTCGTCGGTCCGTTCCCCATGATAGAAGGTTCCCGTTCCAGGCTTTTCTAACGATAAAAAGTCAGGAATTGAGGAGTAACAGGTGGTGACAAAAAATCTTGCGCGCTTGCATACACAGGCTGTACGGCTGTTATCGATAGATCGCAATCGTTAATTAATGTCGTAACTCCTAAGATCATGTTGAAAAAAAATTATAGTCTGGTTGGCCCTAAATCCAACAGGCGTTCTAGCAGCTTGATGAAATATGTGCTAACTTCGTCCAGTCAGAAAGACCGTGTCCAGCAATAGAAAATGTAAAGGGTTGCAGCCATGAAGAAAAAACCAATGCAAAATACGTACATAAATAGAACAACAATTTCCTGATATCGCGCACAGCCGCAATCAGACGCAAATTGTAGTCAAATATTGGCACTATTCCAAGAGCCTCTTTCTACGGCTCGTAAAAGCTAGTAAAATGCGAGGTGAGAGTAAATTTGACGTCATCAACAGGTGCTTAGCCTGGAAATGTACTTTAAAACATATTAATGTAATAAAAAAGAGAATGTTTATTGGTCTAATAGTTTATTTGTAAGATATCTGTATTATTTTGCCCGCCCATTTTATCTGTGACGTTATTCTTTGCTCCCTCAATTCCATTTTTATGGCCAATACGTCACTCTCTGTTATTTCCCCTATAATTTGTAGTAAATTTAAACATTTTCTAAAATTAGTTCATAAAGACTCGCAAGCGTACCTACTAATACAAATCTTGATTATAATTATTAAATATATTTATTTATATATCTAAATTAAATTCCTTAAATTTGTAATGAAACTTATATTCAATTAAATATCAATAGCTAATCTTTAACCCATGTAATTTGTCGATCCAAGTAATTAACTATAAATAAATGTGCTAATTATGTTCGGTTTTGCGTATTGAACGCTTAACCCAAGCTCTTATTATCATTTAATAGAGTAACTACGGTAGATCAAAGGGTTCTAATCAATTTTTCGTGGTCACAGTAAACACATATTGGTTACAAATACAACCACAAGCGTATCATCCAATAGCTATCGGCATTGGTAAGCAGTATAGGATGACTTAATTTGTGTTTTATATTTTACTTCATTTTTGTTAAACTGGGCCCTAAGAAAGCTGATATAAACATAGGAATAAACGAATCTGATGCGAACACTTTAAGATTAAATTATTTGTAAGTTCAATAAATAAACACAAGTCCACAAAGGTAGAAAACAACGATAAGGTTTTTCATAGATATCGCGGAAGATGGATAATGCAACGGCAAATCAAACACAGAAACATTAACAGGCGGCAAACGGGGACGAAAAGGATATGATGAAAGAGGCGACAGAACATGAGAAATTACATAGAAAACATAACCTTTTCCTAGACAATGATATAGGTTTACAAGAAAGAGAAAATATATTGAATACATACATTGACTAAACCATGATTTGTTAGCAGGACTCCGCACTCAAGATGTACAAAACTTTAATAACGTGAGCAAAATAAAATAATATCATTACCACCACAAACCATCACCAACAATATGTTTCGCTATAGAGCAAAGAATCATTTTGTTTAGTCATAATTGACGTTCTTTTATTATTTGAAAATGAGGGTTCCATGCATGGCCACTAACGTTCCTATATTACCCTGACTTTGTCAACATTCGCAAGCGCTGGCGGAACGTCGAATTGCTTTAAAAAGAGATTCTAATTCTAGTTCAGTGTTCTAACAGGCTATTTACTTTTACACATACACTAGTCTGCAACTATCCATAGACATTTGTCTTATGTAGTTTAAGGTCAACAACATTTAAACGTTGTAGTCGATCGTAATCTCTAAGTGTCAACAGCAGGAAGCATTTCATCTTTCATTATTGTCACTTTCTAATACATTGTCTGCTCAGAAACAAAGCGAGAGGATTTCATGCATATTTAAGACGATTCACAGCAATCACGGACCAAGATCATGAGTCAGGGTATCGGCATAATAGCAGTTACAATCTCATAATAAATAGCTGCTTCGGATAAAACAAGTTTTAATACCAATTTGCGGTTAGTTCCACGGTCGTGACTAGTGTAGCCATTGGCCCTATTTGTAACAAGACGTTCCGATACCTAATTAATTCTTTTGCATTTTAAAATTGTTGTTTTAAAAAATTGTAATATCAAACTTATCTGTCTGTCTGTTTTCTGTAGAAATTTAAAACACAAACGATGCCGAGTTCCATTCCCGGCAAGGCAGAGATGTAAATAGTGAATGTTGGTTCCTGATCTGCGTCTGGAAGTTTATGTACTTGTCGTTGTGTGTGTCCATGATATCCACCGCACCGGGAATAAAAGCATAGAAAGCATTATCCATTTATTTATTTCGATTACTATAAATTTTCACGATATTGTGAAAGTTTTGTTGATACCTGATAAATGCTACTTAGTCGAAGAAATTATTTGACCATAGAGAAGAAGTTAATATTGCATTTTCCCGATAAATAAACAGTTGAACCAACTTTCATAAAACGTACATTTGAACCTTCTACACACATTTTTACCCACTGTAACAAAGTACCTTTTTTATTTCATTCCAATAACTAAAGATAAAGTTAATAATAACAACTTTCATCAAGATACTGGTAAATTGTAATGTTGTTAAGCATTTGTCACATAAAAAACCATTATACAACACAACTAAATATATTTTACAATTAAATAATTTGCTTTAAAATATAAAAACAAATATATTGCTACGCTTGCAAGAAACATGCATGTCTTTAATTTCATCATTCGGAATGGTCAGTGTTGTCTTTAAATTAACATTTATTAGATCTATCCGTATATTTTAGCATACACCTGGCGTCACCGATCGTGACTCATTGAATGAACGAAAGAATCGACCTCCGTTCCTGGGTAAACTATAATGAGCGAAAGAGACGCTAAACAGTTTCTTTTGACGCAAAAAAATAAATCTGTGAGCCTAGTGAGTCAGCAATTGAGGATTTCACGCCACGTACGTACGGTATGTGGACACAGACCATTTAAAACACATTAACAGACTTCTAAGTATCAGCGTCTGATAACTATTGCAATGTATACCTTTCTTTTAAGGGACACAATATACTTCATTTGAACTAGCTGCTACAGTGTATGATTTTTTATGTAAAATAGCAGTAGCAAACGAGCAAGCACTTCATCTGATGGTAAGTGGTCATTACTGTGACGAAGTACATATAGAACAAGAGTCACGGATGAAGTCCATCATAGGTGCGTTGCTACTACGGAGAATTGAGTTGATCAAATCATTAGTAAGTTAACCGGAAACCACACCCATCTACCGAAACGCAAAAATTGCTTCGCCCTTAAATGGATATGGCGGTCGTACAGTTTCAGCCGAACTGTCTAGATTCTACCACCTTGCTAAAACCACTAATTCCAAGTCTTTCTTCCCGAGGACCTGGAGTAGATCTATCTATAAGCATTAAATTGCTGTGCTTCTTATTAATATTATAGGAGAGGTATCACCGCCATTATCATAATCCACCGTAAAACAGATCTTGTGTTTCAGTTAGAGGTAGCTACAGTTACAAACGAGGTGAACGAGGATACGTCCTTAAGAGTTTTTACGTCTAGGCTCCGATAGTACTTAAATTTCGGTATGTGTCGGAATTAGATGAGCTGTAGCGACCACACCGTCAGATGGCTTACGTCTTATGCTACTGTTCTAACCCAAAAATATAGACATATGTGCATTCTTTTTCATGGGTTAAAGGCTTCCTATTCCCGTAGTACACGACGGAGTCGTATATTTCCTATTTCGTGGGTTTTAAACCTTGCTGTACTTACTGTTTTAATTTTTAAAATATAAGTGTAGAGAGTGTGTACCACCATCAAGAGTTCTAAAATGTACGACGTGCATTAAGACCACAATAGGGTGGTAGACATTGGAATGTTTCGCAACAGGTAAGCCGCTTACGATACCGTCGGCCCTGACCTACTTACCTATATGAGGATTTATTGCCCTCTCATACAGCACAACGAGTAAATCTTTTAATCCGGAATGATATCCTTATCTACGATCAATTACTCTATTATTTAAGCGTAATGAAAAATCGAGAGATATACTTGTCGCATGGCAATGGCGAGGGAATTTTACTTAGCTTATAAAAGTTGTAATTTGAAATACAGGCCACGTGTAGAGGCGTATATATTGATTTTCATCAGCGCATGATACTTGAAAAAGACACCAAAAATTCGTATTTCATTTAATATGTCGATAGCAAATAGCATAGTCGATTCATAGCAGATCAAATAAATCAAATAGTTATTTACACCAATCTCCGAAAAATACCACTTAACACTTAAACAAAAATACAAAATTTAATTGTTATTAATTTCAAAATAACCGTCGGTTTTTACCTCATACATACATACTTATATTCAAGGTAGCAAAACATAAGATTACCGTTTAAACATAATCTTCATAGACAACCTCTATTAAACAAGGTATATATGATTTTGACCACAGATTGTATCCTGAAAATATTTAAAGTTACTGCTTAAATTAAGAAATCCCTCCAATAGATTCCTATAACACAAATGGGTCACTCTTACCAAACATCTCGACAAAAATATGATAGGATATAGAGGTTAAGATATCTATTTGCACTGCACGGTTATACGCTTTGTATCACAAAACCTCTTTAAATTAGTAGTTGCGTATAGAGAAATAAAAGCTAATAAATAAATCATTGATCAATCATCAAGAGCTTACGTCTCCCAGTATAGTAGGTACCATGTGTCATGGAGCTCAAGTAACAGGGATCACATTCTTGCTGTCAAGAATCTACGGTGGGATGAATCATGCCATACTGAGAAGAATGCCTTACACTTATTTTCTATGTATAGTGAGAGAATAATTTCTAGATTCTGATTAAGATAATGATGTTGGATTGAACTATTGTGCGTGTAAAAAGTGCCCAGATCAAACATCTAAATTAATATGATTTGATACTAATATTATCATTGATTTTAATATTGGATAGGCACTCGCGATTAACGATTTTCAATTGCTGATATTTCGAAATAGTTAAATGGTTCGTGGTCACGGCTAAGCTCCGTTAAACTAAACTAAGTTTAGCCGTAGCCACGAGCCATGCAACTAGTTCGAAATATCAGCAACTAAAATTAAATATCTAAATTAATATTTGAGATCATATCAGCCTGACCGAGTATTAAGCCTAGAACCCTGCATAATAAACCGGTATGGTGACCACTTTCGGATCGGATATTTTTTCTATGATGCTAGCTATTTACAGTATGACATAAAGAAATTAAACACATTAAAAATATTTGAATCGATAAGGACTTCCAAATCAATGTTTAGCTCCGCGCGTTGTTTAGATCGTAAAGTACGTCTCTGAGTAAAGTCGGTCGTTGTTCCCCATCGGAAGAGTTTTATGAAGATGGGAGAACCATAGTTCGACTGGGGAAGCACCACCGCCGCCCTCATAATCTGCCGTAAAACATTACTTGTGTTTTGGTTAGAGAGGTCCGGTTGCCGGCTACACTTTGAAGCGAAGCGACCATCTTAATCCTCATGAGTAGCAACACATTTACGTTCCAGCTCAGATACGATTTTAATCGTGTTTGTGTTTGTACGTGTATGTCTATGGGCTGCGACTATTTAACATCAGGTTGTTTGCTTGCTCGTTTGCTACTCTTCTCACATTAAAAAATGAGTGACTAGGGACAAAATTTCATTTGTCCTTCCGTTCTTAGGAAGGCACGTTAAGCTGTTCCGTTTGTTATTACCAGATGACAGACACTAAACCTTGTCGGAAGGCCTACAAGCAATTTGAATACATGCAGCAGCGGGATTTACCTTTTACCTGTATCTCATATACATTGGAAATATATAATAGAGTACAATTCAGATCTCGGTTGTTTAGAGAGACAAAAAGGTTACCAGCAGAATATCTTTTGATATACTCTTACTAGCTACTGTTATTGACTCAATCTAAGTATTGTCGAATTTACTTTCAAGTAAAACTTTAATACAAACACAGATACGAAAGCAAGGCAAGGCAAGCTTAACTTTACAATGGCATTATTATTTACATGGAAAGATTAAGTGATATGATTATTAACTGTTTAAAATAACCCCCACCTTGGGACTCTCGTTTTCTAACTGGTTTTAAGGAACCCGTAGTGCAAGATCACTTACCAGTTAATATTTTGCAAGTAAATATAGAGCTGACACAAATACGGTTAGTGAAAGCAACCAAACCCACTGCCCGTGACAATTATTTTCCCGCTGATTTAAGGGGCCGAATATAATTATGAAAAACTTAATAAATTATTCTTGTGATACATATATTTTATTATGTTTGCACACAAAACAACACAACAACACAACGTCCCCTGATTATCTCATCATTACTGTTATATAAAAGTAAAGGATGATCTGTTTGCTTGTATGTATTTCATTAACGCAGAAACCACTGATTTTTATACCTGAAATTATGTACGCAGAGTATCTATACGCCTAATCCTAGTATAGGTATATGCAAACTATATACGTTTAAAATGCTACTGCAGCCAAAGAACATTCGTATCTAATAACATCAGGTAGCCGGGACGCTCATTTGCTACTTTTTCTACTTTTTCAACATAAAAAATTTGCTTTTACTATAATAAAATAATATAAAAGATAAATACGACACAGAAAAAAATATAGTATAAATAGCGGTACCAGACGAAAGGCCTGATGGCATAAGAAAATGTCAATGTCGTTTTCCGTCTTGTCATATGAGTCGGATGTAGCTTTCATATCAATAAATCTATAGATAGAAGGCGACGCACTATAAGCCTTAGAAATTAATTCCAGTTACAGCTAAACATCAGGATTGCAACGTCTATAACGACGTCTATGAACGACCAACGTAATATGAGTATTAACAAAACTCTATAACACATTAACAACGGGTAACAATGACGACGGAAATAAACTTTATCATATCACAATCCTTAGGAGAAAACACAGTCGTAAAACGTCTTGCTCACGCGTGCGCTCACGTTCGCGTTCCATTCGCAATTCAAAGTTTCAGTGTTTTGTAAACAGTGACCACGTGACTATGCATTATGCCTCTTGACGCGTGCCTGTATGTACCATAAATTTATTTCATAGATACGTCTCGAGCCGAAAATTCGTAATGTTACATAAGAATTACGTGCGTCAGAGAACAAAGAGTGGACATTAACTGAAGATGCATCGAAATATTACTTTTAGGAAACAAATATACTTGTTGAGTATTTTAAATTTCGTTACAATTTCTTACATAAACTTCTGACATTGACTAGTGGTGCACCTGGAAAAAAACTCCCTCTTCTGCTTTTCTGCTGGGATGTCAGAAGAAGGTTCTTAGGACCTTAAAACAGAAGATAAAATGGTGCGTCTTCTAAAATGCGCCGTTACAACAAAATCATTTAAGAGAAAATATCAACGGATGGACACTACATTGTTTCTTTTAATTAAGATGCATTGAGAAAACTGATAAATTTAGTAGAACTTATTTTCTTGGAAATAAAATTTTTACATATATGAAAAAACATATTCATTCCACAAAAAAAGTTTGACCGCTCATTTCAATTTGTACTAGAATAGCGAAGTGGAGTATACTTCAGGCCTACCTCAATTTTGGGCAGAGACCTGTGCCTATCCGTGGGACACTTAAAAAAGCGTTAAAGGCAATTAAATCTAACTACAAAGGTATTGTAGCAACTTAAAAATATTAGAAATTATTTAAATCTACGTTTAACAACCAAAAAACGTCGACGAACTTGTTGGAACTTCTGGCAGTAGCGAGCGACAAATAGTGCTAACGAAACCTCACAACTCATTTCTCATTTCTCGTTAAGCGTGGCTAAATTTGTCGAAACTCGAGTGAAGTCGAAGCTCCAAGAGTATAAGCTAATTGAATCTTTGATGTTTACATAACCATCTTGATACGCGGAACATAATAATTACTTCAATATTGTTAACATACTTAATATCTAGTTCAATATCGTCAATAATAAGAATAATTGCGTGTATAAAGGTGAAAAATGCAAACTAAACGAAACTTTTGAGAAACTTGTAATTATTAAAAAAAAGGATTGATACTAATATAACATATTTAAGAGGTAGTAAATGGGCATGCATTAGATAAACAATGTAATATAGCATCTACGCCTGTCACCAAATCCAAATTCTGAATTTGATCAACAGTTCTCATCAAAACGTAACAAAACAGCGCAAATACAGATTCATAATCAGAAAATACTAAAGTTGATCACAAACGTTTTACTATCCTAGAGCTCTTGCTTAGCAATATCCTAAAAAGGAAACAAAGCCACATGACACTGCTATCATAAGGAAGACATAAGTGTAGAACACAAACTCAATTGTACATGGTTATTGATTTCTACTAGATTTTCGACTTTTTTTTAAATCTCTATCTATTTGAAAGTACTTGCAATAATATAAAGAATCGGTATTAACGAGACATCACAAATGGAAAGGAATAGGGATCTCTTTCCATTTCTATTCGATAAACAAATTAATTGTCAATGCAAAATAAATGCATGCGGTTATAGTAATGTCTGTATACGCATATTTGACAATAAATTCGGATGTGGTCCTAATTGTGCCAATGAATCACGTTTAATCTTGCTGTTTAATGACTAATTAGCGCACATGTGATGGTAATGCAACATGAACGGCGTGGTATAGTAATTAATTGCCTGTACACACACACTCACATTCAATATACGTACACGTCTTCCGTCATCCATTGCTTAGGCTGCGCTAGTAATTCGAATATAAGTCCTTTTACTAAAGCTTTCGATCAGGAGAAATTACTGAAAGATTAATTAATTAATAGGTTTCATTCACTTTACATCCTATGCATCCTACAGCTAGACTGTATTGATATGAATTCATGATTTTAATGAGACAACCTCCAAGTTATGACTGACTGAAATCATTAAGTATTGACCCTCTCTTACCCCTCTCTCTTATATAGGGAAAATTCTGAAAAAAACGTGATAATAAGACTTTAAACCTTTTCAACAAAAATTGTAAGAATAAGATATTTATATTATATATTCTTTGAGGATATTTTTATTTACTTTTCTCTAACAAAGGAACCGTTCACTGCTAGACCCTATACACTTATTTAATTCAATAACAATTAATATTTGCAAACAGAAATATCGCACACATTTGCAAAGCGTCGACATTGCAATAAAACTATCGCATGGTTGGAATCGTGTGGGAGGGGCACGTGGATCTCCAACTCACGTGATTACGGTACACGATACCTGTTTCAAATAGTAATAATATTACCTCTCTATAAGTTTATAGAGAGGTAGTTACCAAAGCTATTCAAAGATCCAAATATATTTGCCTTAATATTGCTTGTTACGGCTCTATCGTGCCATTCGAAAACATTGTAACTTTTAAAACGGCTTACAAGATCTCAAATGTCGCTTTTAAAAGTTACAGTGTTTTGAACTGACACGATAGGCCTGCTCTTACTCCTGTAAAAATTACAAAACAATTTATTTTTATACGACTGTAAAAGAAGTGTAATGTTTGTCAATATTGTAACCCACATACGTCTATTTCTTTGGTACTATCTAATGGATTGATAGATTTTAATATATAAAATATCGTTAGATTCGAAGTACGAAGTACGAAGGATATAACATATATGGATTCTTCTAATCCACAATGAGAGGGCGAATAATAAAAAAGTGTTAGTGTACTTATGGACCCACCTAAAAAGCTCGACGTAAATAATAAAATATTTTTTTAAAACTAAATATAATAAAACATGTATTACTCGTGTCACACTTGTTAAAATATAATCTGATCTGTTTTACCGAATGCGTCAAATAAGTGTAACCTTAAAGAATACACTGTAATCATAACAACATGGAAAAAACTAGCGAATAACTAATTCTAAATATGTAGGTGCATTTAAATTATAAAAGTTAAGCTTACTTTAACATTGACTGCAAATATTTATTATCTTGTCACAATTGCTTACACATAATAACAATAAAATCTTATTTTGAGTAAGACATATAACGTTGTATGAATGTACTTTCTTTGATTAAAAATTTTACGATATATCTTAATGATCGCGTTAAAGGTTCAAGACAAAATGTGCAGGCACATAAGTGGAACATCCGGAATAAGCTGCCCATTAAAAAATTTTACACGAACCGAACGCCATTCTGCCCAACTTCGAGCCTTACCAACTTGTTTTACCATCGACAGACGAACAATATGCGATTAACTACTTCCTCGCTGATGAAACTTATTAAACGTCATTTAGGCAGATACACTAAGAAATATATTTATCTTATTATAATTTTTTCGAGATAGTCAGTATAATTTTTAACACTTTTCAAAACTAAAAGTTTAAGATACTCTTTTTATACACAATTAAAGAAAACGCGGATTTTAGAAATACCCATACAACAAAGACCTGTCGTACTATTATCCTCGCACTTGTATACACTATTTTTATTTTTATTCTTCAATTACGTCTAAAAAGTACAATCCTTAAATAACTCAAAATTTATAATTCATACAACACGTGTACCTTCCTAATTTCATCTTTTACAAGAAGCTCTGATTAAATTGGCTACGGTAGATACGGAACAATCAGCCAGACGAACACGACAAAACTATAAACTTTATAATTTTAACTACGGAACCCTGAAACATCAATTATATAACCAATCGATATAATGACCATTTAGTTAATAAAAAGTTTATTACTAACTGTATCGGCGTATAACTGTATCAAATCGCAGTTGTCGTACCTACAGTAGTGTTAACGTGTTGTATTCTATCAAACAAATACGGCTCTAATAACACAGTAATACAATTTTACTCAAAAACTGTTTTCCGAACTTATGTAGGAGCCACAGATATATGTGACACATATGAACATACGAATTAAGAGATCAATTAAAAATAAGAAATGGTTGTCTGTAAAGTCAGTTCACGGACGATAATTTTACGTGATAAAGTCATAAGCATACATTGGTGAAATAATTCATACCTTCATGAATTTTATAGAATTATTATCCCTAATGATCATTATTTTATTATTAGAAAGAGTTAATTGAAAATTTAATTTTTGTTCGATTAATTAACATTTATTTGCACTCGTTAATTCAAATATTGTTTTACTTAACAATTAACAGTTTATTTACAGTATGTGTGATGTTTAAGATCCTCCAATCTGCGTTAGTCTGTTAAGGATAGGATCGAACACTTAGACTGATCGTGCCTCTTAATCGCTTGCACGCTCGGCTCAGGCGGAACGTCACCTTTTCGTGCGTGCGGCTGGTGTTCATTGATTCATAAGACGTTATCACGTCAAAAAAAATGTATCAGTGTTCGTATGTTACTCATAGTGAAACAAATGCCTTATCAATGCAGAATTCTCTCATATAGACTTGCATGTGCGATTCGGTGGATAACAAGATATTTCCTGTAAAAATACTCCATCACTTTTATTGAAGACCATCCACGCATCGCGCCCTTCGTAAGGACACTTAAGTTGTTTCGTATTGATAATAAAAGTTTAATGTGCACACAAATAAAGAACATACGTTTATGGTATTGAAATGGGAGTACTCTGAATCACTCACTCCAGTTTAATTCTCATTAAATCAATTGAGATGCGACGTGCGAAGGGCCTTCTTGTTTCATTATAACTAATATGATACGGCTGTTAGCGCACATACATACAATCTCAATCGACGAGTTACTCTAGTAAGTTAATACATAGTTTATAACCGCCTACTCAAAAGTAATCAATACTATCCCATAAAAATTTGGATGTGACATCAAGATTACATTAACTTTCTTATGGCTACTACAGGAGAATGAAGTAAAATGAAAAAAATGCCATTTAACAAAATTACTGTTAACGCCACAAGCTGTATAACATTGCCAAAAAACAAATCAAAAAAGGACATATAAAAATATATTCGAGGTTTTTATCTCATTTGCATATTTTTTATAGTTTCGTTTGGTATGTTTCAAATAAAAAATCATAATTTCCCCGTCAGTTATGGACGCCTATAGTAAATACTAATATGGTTGATTCTTTTATAGAAAAGGTATCACCGTCGTGTATGATATATAAAAGTATATTATGTGTGTGTTCACGCATTCGTCACAAATCGCTTATTGACAGCATTATTGGGTTTTCATGTCTAAAAGACGAATATTTAATTGAATGTGCAATATCTACAAATGTGATAGTTAATTTTAAATTATTTTTGTTATTACAAGATATCGTAACGTAGATATAGTCTATCTATCGAAACGTGTGTGTATGTGAAACATAATAATATAGGTCTTCCAAGACATATTAATAAATAAATATAATATAAATAAACAGGTGATATATCTAAAAAACTATGTACATTAAAAAAGGTAGTTTTTTATGATCAATTGTTTATGATTGTTTTTAAGATTTTTATGTATGCGCAATTAATACATGAATATTTTATTGTACTTACCTAATATTTATATCCAATTTTAGCGTCAATATTACTACTAATATAAAATCCTTCACTCTATGAATATTAAAGCTAAGGGTAGCTACTTTTTATTGTCTTTATTGAATTTTCCAATTATTCCAAGCATCCTACCTACGAGTATCTATACGATTCGCTTACTGGCTGACTCTCAACCATAAACTCTATCTTTATTAAGTAGGTGGTGTTATTAGAAAACTTACAAGCGTAATTTTCACGGGTTCACGCGTTTTAGTAGTTTATGCAGCAGCAGTAAAAACTCGAGCTGCAATAAAAATGCAATTTCATCGGTCCTTAAGATAGCATAAATTAGACAGTAAAGGTGAATAGGATTAAATATCAGGGAACGACCTTTTACCTTTACGTGTGTATTTATAAGATATGTCATTTAGCCTAACTTTATTATCATTTTAATCCAATTAAATAATTATTTAAAGGTGGGAGAACTATAGTCCAACCGGGGAAGTATCACCGCCGCCCTCATAATCCGCCGTAAAGCATTACTTGTGTTTCGGTTGGAGAGGTGCGGTTGCCGGCTACGGAGTAGCAACGCATCTATGTTCAAGCTCAGATAGGATTTCGGTCGTGTTTACGATTATACATGGATGTATATGGGCTGCGACTACTTACCATTAGGTGGTTTGCATGCTCGTTTACTACTCTTTTTACATAAAGAAAATAACGTAGATATTAGGATTTTTAATTATGATGAGTGAGAAATAACTATTATGTTTGTATTACGTTTTGGATTTCTGAAAATTCAAAAATTTAACTAATAGGAATGATTTCGCTTTGTTAAATTTTTATACTGTCAACATATTTGAGGGTTATTATTTTTTATATTTATTTTAGAGTTCACTTTAACCGCTGTCACCTACTAAAAAAGTTAATGCAGAAGTCGACGGTGCAACAAACAAACGGATGAAACACTTATGCACTGCATTGTACTAACTTTAACTCTACAACGTTCTAGATTTATACTCAGCTGTGAATCACCAGCAAAGATCATATATGGGTGACAGACCAATTTAACAATTGAGGAAGTCCCAATAAGCACTTTAGCTTAGTTCGAAACTAACTCGCCACGTCGTAATTCATGTAACAAAATTGTGTCACACATAAGACAGTGCGGATATTGCTGCTCCAGAATTCGATAATCATACTTGTCGTCATTTTATATAACACAAGTAGCAAAGGAGATGGTAGCCCTCAAGATCCTATGTGGTTCGTCTTGGTCCTCAGAAGTAACTACGCATCACACGACGTCAGATAAGACTACTGTCCTCTTAGAGATCGAATAATGACGCTCATGGGCTACTTAACATCTAATGCATTATGCAATATAACGGGTACTCACGATTAACGATTTTTGATTTTTAATTGCCGATATTTCGAACCAGTTGCATGGCTCGTGGTCACGGCGGCACACGCTCGAACTCGCATGTTACCCTTCTAATAAGTGGTCATTGCCCTATTGACGCCATATAGACATATCCAACAATAACAATATAGAACCAACTTCATCTTATAAAATAGTAGGCACCTATTAACGTGAATAACTTTATGTAGATCAGAAGTACCACTTGACGTTGACTACACTTACGTTTCTAGTCCTGAGGAATAATATAGAGAAACGCGTCTGAAAGTTAAAAAAGGGCACCTTGCCACACTCTTGAAGCCAGAACACGGCAATTCTATATTACTGCAGTTTAAATGGAATTTAGAAATATATTTTTAATACATACCACATAACAAGTAGTGAAACGTTGGGAATATATAAAGATAAATATAATATGCATTAGCATATTTGAACTTGTACAATAAAGATATTGTTTCATTGTTTGCGAAGTCAATTAAAGGCTCTACTTTCACTAAAGACTTGAATAAATCTTAGCGTAATGTCTACTCGAGAAACTTTTCGCAACGCATTCTCCTACAATTACAACCGTGCTTAAATTATTTGCATAAGATTTCGATTGAATAATACAATTCTCAATGCTTTAAAAAGTCAGGCAATCATCTAGTGGGCAAAACCTCTCACACGGAGGTCCGAGGTTCGAGTTCCGTGGACATCTCTAATTTTTAAACTAATATGCATATTAGAAATTATTACTTGCTTTAATAATGAAGACACATATATTGTAGACCAATGAAGTTTGTTAATAAATTCATAAACATGTAATTATACCCAAGTACACTATTATCTACCACTTATAAGAAAACCACGCTTTCAATAAAATTGGGGTTGATGTACTTGGTGAATTTGCTAATAACTTCAATATCGGTTTACTGGAAGTACAAAGCATAGACAGACGAAAACATGGGAGTCATTGATCTGTCTAATCATATTAAGCAAAACGTGTATGTTTATAAAAGCAGCCAAGTGTATGCCGGTCTACATATAATATTATTCCGTAGTTAACGTAAAGGTTTAGTTTGTAAAGCAGCAAACAAGCGCTCTAGCTACTTGATGTAAAGAACGAACTCGTAGCTAAAGTCCATGGACATACATATCCAACTTCAAACAAAACAGAAGTCGGATTTGAAGTTGTATTGAGGCTGGTATTTCTAAGGATTAAAATAGTTGCCCAGTGATAGATAACAAATTAAAATTAAAAAAGAACTATTTAGGAACTTTTGTACCATACTTAGATATCTATTCAATGATAACACATTTGGTCTAGATTTTTTTTAATCCGTCAGTTACATAGAGGGCCAACAACATTTCAATAATAATTTAAATAATAATAACTATAACTATAACAACAATTCTGGTTTGAATGGTATAATAAAAGAAACCACATCCTATACTAGCGTATCCTCGGCTAAGGTTAGTATAACAACAAAATAAATAACGTCTGATTTAATTCTATGCCTAATGTTGATTCTATCTCTAAAGAAAATTCACACTATAGAATGTATACACTAAAATAATTAAAAAAAAAGTTTTGCTTGCTTTTGGTGTTGCGAAGCAAAAACAGATTATCGTGATTTAATCAGCTGTGACCACTATATCAGACGACTAAAGCCGCCATGACGCAGACAATTAGCGCC
>DWON01003892.1:0-17171 GCA_018251015.1 Phocides pigmalion okeechobee | reverse complement strand
GCGGATGCGTTCCTTCTCTTGAGGACTAAGATGGTCGCCTCCAATAATGTGTATCCAGCTACCACACCCCCCAACCGAAACATAATACATGAAGAACATGTTGCTTTACGGCGGGTTATGAGAGTGGCGGTGGTACCGCCCCGGGCGAGTTCTGACGGCTCTACCACCTTTAAAAACCTGATAGGTCTAAATGAAAATATTATTGTTGAAGCTAAATAAGGCTAAGTAGGGTGTAAAAACGAAACGAGGGCGGTTTATGTTGACATACGGATGTAAATAAGTTACCCCGTCTATAGAGTAAATAAAACTAGAAGTGATAGCCACGTTACAACACTTATTTGACCGTTTTTAAAACGTTAGAACGCTTTGTATTTCTGTTGTGAACAACGTTACGACAGTAACACACCTATTTCTGCTGTAAATACTTGTCTGTTTGTATGACTGTGTGCGTGCGTCATATAAACGGTAGAAAAAGTAAAGAGGGCACACAATTTCTTCGAGTTTACAAGCAAATTTCTCACAATTTCATTAAAAGTAATTTGAAAACCTTTAGTAACGTAAATAAATGTAATAATTTAGACATACCCTCTACGTCCACGTACGCCTTTGTGCACTGGATATTTTTCTATCTTTTAAAAACTGTGAAGTACAAGTCCTAATTTATTTATATTTCATAATTGTACTACATCATAGTATGTTATCATCATTGTATATAAATACAAAATTTTATCTATGTTGTTCTAATAATCTCGTAGTAAAATAGCTGTGACTTTTTGACAAACGAACAGAGTATCAGACGGACTGAAGAACCAACGGACCGAAGGACAGACGAACCGACGAACGTGGTACAAACACACTGACGGACCAACGGCAGATGGAGAGATGGGTAGACGCACAGACGCACAGACACACAGAAGCACAGATGTACAACGCACTGACACACACAGACACAGAAGCACGGTCGCACAAACGCAATGACGCATAGATGGACTAACGAGCAGACGGACATGGTAAAATAGTAAGTCCTATTTAGTCATTTAGCAACAGATCCCTAACAAATCACAAAAAAGTTCAAGTTATTAATTTATACCAATTAGGCAATACGCAAAGGCTACCTAGCTAGAATCATGCCACTTCTATTTAGGATCTCTTCTGCGACCGACCGTAATCATCGAATGAACATTGTTTCAACATCCTTTCGAAGTAATTGGGCACTCACGCTCCTTAGTTTTTACGTTTCCTGACTAATTAGTCAGTATTAAAAGCTTTTAAATGTATACCTAAAATGTTTGGCGTTTCCATGTACATATATATAGTTTTATTTGGAGAATCGTTTTAAGGGAAAGAGAGGCCCGTGCCCAGAAGAGGGACATAGAGTTGACGTCGAAATATTGCCAATCAAAAATGTAAAATCTTAAATCATGAGTACCTGGTACGTGGTAAAATGTGTAAACTCCTCGATAATATTAGTTTAAAATAATTAATTTTAACATAATTATTATGAACTAGCTTTAGCCTGCGACTTCGTTCACGTGTTTCATAAATTGACATCATTTCTTTATTTGGTAACCGGTTTAAACGATAAAAACGTAAAATGTTAAGTGAAACCCATCACAATATACATCCTGAAATCTGCATTCAAATCGGGTAAGCTGTTTCTGAGATTAGCGTCCACAAACATACAGATATACAGACAAACAGACAAAATGAAAAAACATTGTTTAGGGTTCTCTTGCGTATATAAAGGCACCCTCATTATGATTTATTTAAATATACTTGCCATATACAGACAGCGATTATTAAACATAGATGTATAGAATAGATATACAGACAGTAGTTAGTTACAGTTTTATTATACGTATGTTTTAACTGTGAACATTCAGCCGGATTACTGAACCCTTAACTGTGGGTGGACCGTACTACTGCATTATTTTTATGAAGCGAAAAGGTCAGAAGAACTAACAGGTATCTCGAAGTATGAATGAAACATGAAACAAGTTGGTACAAAGAATCCGAATGAATTTGTATCGAGAGTTAACAATAGTACCTTTGTGATTTGCATCGTTGACATTGTTTTTTAAAATTTCTTACCTGTAATACAACTGTACACAATTTTTCTGTGTTTTTTGAATTATAAGAGTAGCAAATAAGCGTGCAGGCCACCTGATGTTCAGCCCTAGCCCGTGGGCGTCCACATCCAAAGTTATATTTAACCTTGACGGTTTGCGTAGCGCAGCGGTACATACCGGTTTGACATGCAGAGGGTTCCAAGTTCGATTTTCGGCCAAGTAGACCCTTTTTTTATGTGAGAAGAGTAGCAAACGAGCATGCAAACCACCTAATGTTAAATAGTCGCAACCCGTAGACATCGACGTACAATCACAAACACGACCAAAATCCTATCTGAAGTCGAACATAGATACGTTGCTACTCCTGAAGACTAAGATGGTCGCCTCGCGTCAGTGTAGCCAGCAATCGCACCTCTCCAACCGAAACACAAGTAATGCTTTACAGCAGATCATGAGGGCGGCGGTGGTACCTCCCCAGTTATACTATAGTTTTCCCACCTTTAAGACTATCTATACCAAGTGTAATGGTACTATACAATGGTATGGTATTAGCAATTTCGATAAAAAATAAAGAAAAAGCGTCAATTAAATCATTAGTTTTCGCATTATACAACAAACATTCAACGTTTCATTTTTATGTAATAGTAAGGAGTAATAGGGACGTCTCTTTGGCGGGAGATTAATAACTATGATGAATATCATGTTTTGTTGTTAATAGGTATATACCTGACGCATTTAATATACAAGGTTAGCCCAGTATTCACAAGTTTTTACGAAGAAAAATATGGAATGTAGACAAGAAATATATACTTATTTTGCCATAACTTTAAATTTATTAATAACCCTTAACGAACTAAACAAAAGTAATAAAAAGTTTTTTTTTACTTATTGATGTGTCTTTTTTGGTATAAATGTGTTCTTAGTGAGTAATATTATTTTAATATTGTAAAAACATGGCTGTATGCAATGTATTTATACCTCACTGCCAGGCATGGTCACGGTATTAACTGAGAACAAACCAGAAGCCGGTATACCATCATGCTGCCCTAGTTCAATGTAGCACCTAATTAGTTTAAATACGGGCTATTAAGCAGTTTCACTGTCTGTTATTAAATCATTCAAAGGCTTACCCCAATTCATTATTTGTTAGTATATACTTAAATGATACCTATCTATATAAGATACAAAAATATAAATGGGTATATTGGTAAAGATTGAAGTACCTACAGTTTTACGACAAGGACTATATAATAGTTAGTTCAATGGCAATTGAGGGGACAAAGAACTCCAAAAGCAATTCGATGTTACTTGACAACAAGCTTACATAATAGCTACCATTGTTATCGCTCGAACACGAGATAACGTCAGACGACATTTACTAATAAGTCACCGCGTATTTTACGCTGCCATTGAGCAACAATTTCGTTATTTCTTCCCCTTTATACACCTGTGTCCCGCCGGACAAGCGTCCTTGGTATTGTTGATTTGCGCGCGAAGTGCCGAAATCGGCGCACGCGGCGATGCGCGGGAAACGAAGCGTCAGTCGACCATTCGGAGCAGGCGAGCGCGCGCGCGACCACGCCGCCCGACACTTATAGGTTAGAATTGGCGCGGTTTTGCCCGCCAGGTGCTACTCCCCCGCTCCCGCGCCCTGCAACCTGCCAGCTGTTTTCTCTCCGAAGATTATTAGTCAGATGTTTCTCGCTAACCAGTCGAGGCTCACCTGACGCGGACTATGGCGGCCGGCGGACGCACACCTAAGCAACGGAGATTCGAAATGTCTACCGGGATGGCAGCGCTGAGGAACGCATCCAACACACCTAGAAGAAGACGCGGAAGCTGCAAATGCCTGTTTGGAGCGCCAGACAGGGATGAGACGAGGCGTCTAATGGCAGAGCAGTACGCTAGAGAGAGGAAGAGGTTTATTAGAAGGTTCAACTTCGATATCGAAACTGAGTGCTCGTACAAGGCGGCGAAGCTGGATTCGCCCGTCAAGTTTTGTGATGAGGATAAGGAAAACAGCAGTCCTAGGACAGCGACAGAAGCGCTTGCATGTGTTGGGAATACGGATTTGAGAATGTTGGGGTCCCCGTCTCGACGTACCAGCAGCGCAGGCAGCTCACCCCGGACGCCAAAGACACCAAAAACACCCCGGGCTTCGAGGACCCCGAGGACGCCACGCACACCAGCGTCCAGGAGACAGCTCCAAATGACAGGTCAGTGAAAGCAAAGTCATTAGAACTAAGTCGCAATACCGGTTTGCTATAATTATACCAAGCTTGTAGACATTTAGACGAAATTATTAGCGGAACTCTTTCCGCAGTAACACGGCAAGTACAATTATTTTTACGAGACACGTAGTCATTATTAAAAATATCACATAATTCTTTCACATAGAGAAATTGTCTGAGTGATTAATGGGTTACATTTGTAAAAGACAAAGAGGGAAATTCATCTGCTACATTTTGTATTCGAAAATATGTCAAGATGTCTCGTCCACTTAAATTTATTTGAAACGCAAGAGCCCTCAGCTCAAGGTGTAGTTTAATTCTGTTTATAGAGGTTCTACAGGTATAAAACGTAATTTATAGTAATTGTACATTGTAAACGTTTATTGTTATAGTGTATAATCTTGTCTCAGTTTAAATTATATTTACAACAGGAGCCATCCATCGTATTAAATCTGCAATGAACAAACTGGTCGGTAATTTGAAAAGTTTTATTTATTACCAGTAATTTGGTGCAAACAAATATTTACAATTTCGTTTAGAAAAAATCGTATTTGTATATTTAATTTAAATAATTAATTTTAATTTCAATGTATTGGTAATTTAAATTATGCATTTACATATTTCGTCAATATAATACCGGCGACAATTTTAACACCATTTTGTAGACGTTCAAAACTTTTTTTTATTTGTTTTATATATGAAGATGGTTACTTCCTTGGAATGTGGTGTCGATGTATATATACTAATTATAGGTCTTAAAATAACATCATCGCGGAATTTATATTTTACTATGTAACTGGTATTCACGATTAATCGTGTTCAGCCGTGACCATGAGCAATGCAACTGTTTCGAAATACCTATAATTAAAAATTGTTAATTCTAATTACCCGTTATATAGCAAAAAATAAGCTGTAAACACACCCAACAATACTGTTTTTTATAACATTCCGAAATTACATCTGTACAGAGGTTCATTGCCAATAGTACCAAAGTCTAGAACTTTATAAAAATAAGCATTCTCCTTAATGCGTATTATGTATGCTTTATACCGTAACTTTAAATGACTTGCACCTTAAGATAGTTCTTAACTAACCAATTTCGATAAACCAAAAATGGTTTGATACAGAATTACTTCATTATTTTTTATTTATAATATAAAGATAAATATATTCAGCATTCTATGACATTTAAACAGCATGAATATTTCTGAAGAAGACCGTTTTTTTTCATACATTTTTTGTACATACCCATCTTCACTTCACTTTGCCCAAAATTTGAACTCTTAGGCCACTATAATTCTAGATGTGCAATATGTATGAACAATTTAAGAACCTATGAAATCAATTTACCGGTTCACATAATTTCAAATAAACATATAATAAAACAATAACTGTTGGTATTACAGAATTTTAAATAAATTTTTAAGAGTTCTAAATACAATAATACCTACTTAATAAAAACAACTAAAGTTAGTCACGCATTAATCATATAATTACATCATCCCAAAACGTGCTAACTGGTAGAAACTATGGTTGGAGAATTGAAAAATTGAAAAAAAAATGTTATTTTCCTATATGTATCACACGTTGCACATACATACACAAGCATTTAATAAAAACGGTTATTTTAATATTACAAACAGGCATTCCGTTTTATTTATTTGTATTGATGACAGACAAACTAACAGAGTGGTAAGGTTACTACTAAATCTGACACAAAGACCGACAGATTGGTGAAGTTTCTACAAAATCTGAGAGAGTATTGAACTATTATTCACCATGATGTTTCAGTAGAGTTCACTGTGACATCTTTGTGTCGTCTTGTTACTTTAAGCATATTTGCATAATATCACTTGCTCTATGTGCCCAGATGGTAAGTACACGGTAACCGTAGTTTAGTCAGCCTTATTAGTATTCATTACTATTGTCATTGCCAGAGCGTGGAAAAATGGGGATTTTCTTTTGTTTCCTAAAAGCCGTTAGCTACTGTATCTATTTACTTTGTTAATAGTTTTCTTATCGTCATTACCAGCCCACTATGAGTATTATGGCCCAGGTCTTCTTTCAGAAGGAAATAGATTAGTCCATAGTCTGCCACGATGACTTACTGCGGATTAGAGAAATTTATATACCTTTAAGAACCTCATCTCTCACATTAAGAACTCTCAGACATTGGGATTAAATCACCATGCTTTCCTTCACCGTCAAAGCGAGTGATAATTAATTTCTAATACGCAACTGCGAAAATCAGAGGCATTCAAAAGCCCAATTCTAAGCCGGTGACTCACGATTCAGGCTTCCGACGCCGCAATCTTACCATGCTCTGCACTTTTACGTAATCCTTCGTAAATATCTGTCTGAAGACGTAACAGTCCACCGTGAATCTATCTATTTATATATCTATCCTGTCTAACAGTGACGTCAGTTACTCTGCTAGATTTGGTGGTAGTCCTAACAATTTGACAATGAAATGCTGTTATTTATGTCGACTACTTTGTATAAACATTTGGCACAGTAGCCAAAGTCCTGTCCTGACTAGTATTCAGTCGTATTACCTAGTCTCACCGTGACGTCATAAGCTACTCGGTTAGATTAGGCGAGAGTCCTAATAGTTTGACCATGAACTGTTGTTACTTATGTTGACTATTTTAAATAAACATTTGGCACAGTAGCCGAAGTCCTGTCCTCATTAGTATTCAGTCGTATGTGAGGCGAAGCGTAGCGTGGGGCGCTGCGTTATGAGGTCACGTTGGCTAAACAGGGTCGTGCATGGATAGAGAAAATGAGGTTCAAGTTTCAAACAATAATTTTATCCACTTTAGAAACGTTTCAAGTTTGAAGACATAATTTGTTATCCACTTTAGAAATGGGTTAAGTTTGAAGCAGTATTGTTATACAATATTTACGTCTCGACTTTATACAAGTTAAGAGGGCTAAAGAAGGCAAGGTTGCAAGGTGGTGGTAGTCTAATCGTAGAGGTACCACCGTTCCTCTCATAATGCACTTAAAAGCAGCGGCATCCGATGTAAAGCAGACGTCCATCGGCAATAACATCATACCGTCAAGTACTCCTTGCTCGTCTGTATTTCCATTTTATAAAAAAAGTTATTTTAAAGTTCACACACGCCAAGTCAACTGTGGTACATCCCTGGTCACCGTCTACCACCTGTTTATTATCAAGGTCACTGCAGTAGCCTGAAAGTTCGATAAATCTAACACATTACACACAGTGTTTCTTTAACAAAGTCTACTTTATGTCTAAAAATAGTCATTTATAGTCACAACAACAACATGTAAGTGTCCAGTTTCCGTGAGAGCCAGCCACGGTTCACGTATTTGTGGAAACATAAACACTCAAACCACGCACTTGCATACAAAATGCAGAAGATCGATGTATGTATGTAGCGTGTATCCAATGTACGATGCATTGATCTAGACTACGATTGAGTCGAATATCAAAGAAAGACGACTTTTACATAGGTAATAAAAAGGGAGGATGTTCTAAATTAGGTTTTTTATATGAGAAAAGTAGCAAACAAGCTTGCAAACTAACTGATGTTAAGTTGTCATAGCCCATAGACATCCACGTACAACCACAAACACACCTGAGGACTAAGATGGTCGCCTCGCTTTACATTGTAGCCGGCAATCGCACCTCTCCAACCCGAAATACAAGTAATGCTTACGGCGGATCATGAGAGCGGCGCTGGTACCTCCTCGTTGGAACTATAGCTCTTCCACCTTTTTCGATTGTAGCTTTTTTTTATTTTTTTACCTATTTAATGAAAGGGCGGAGGTCCTAAATTCATAAATATTTTGTTAAATATTTTACCGAGTTTACATAAAGGAGGCTTTAAATTCGATTTTTTATATTTGTTACCGCAGAAATCCTAAATTTCTAAATATTATGCTATTTAAAAGACTTCAGAAATATAATTTGATAATTATTCTATAAAATAATATATTAATGGTAACAGATATTATATTTGTTCCCTTTATAGTGTATCCCAGTGTACGCTTTACATAATCCTTATTTGCTCAAGTGCACTACCGACCTTATCTAAAGCGCACAGTTTGATCAAATACGGTCGAGTAAATATGCTTTAATAAAATACAAACAAGATTCTAATGCACTTTTGTTGAATGACATTGTGCTGATATCCATTTTAAAATTGTGTGTTAGTATGTAACTTAACATTTTTTTAAACACATTAAATTTATTTTAGGAAATTATTGTTATTAATCTATTTATTTAATTAACAATTTTTTGTACAAATATACAATTTATTTTTTATCTATACTTATGCTTAGTTTAACCTTTATTTAGGGTTATTGAGTTTTAAGGCATTCCAAGTTATGTTAAGGTTTCATTTCTTTATGTATTTTATGATCTTTGTTAAAACAAACAGGAGTTAATAACTTAAGCTAATTGTAATATATTAATAATTTGGTTAAATAATAATTTACCTAAAAATAATAGATATAACATGTAAAATTAAATATTTTAAATAATAAAAATGTATTTTGAGTCCAAAAAGGTAAAACTATTACTATGTTGATAGATTTAACAACGTGACTATAGTTTTTTAATCTATGCAACTCACAAAAAAGTTATTTATTCTACAAGCAACCAGCGTACGGAAGGAAATAAAAAGAAAAAAATGTCTATGGCAGGAGAAAGGATACGAAGCTATAACAATTCAAAAATAGAATTTATGAGTCGGATCATGACTACCAAAAACCAATCATGGCTTCCGAGGTCATCGACCGCTTACGTCATCTATGGTCCACCATTACTTTTTGTTCAATCTTTAAAACAACATTACATTACCGTCGACACAAACTTTCTCCTTTTAAAATCGACCCTATTGATTGGTTATAAGGACGTTATATAATTTTCATAGCGTATTTTAACCGTTGTAATTGGATAGATACGTACATAGAAATTACGTACTGTAATCAGCGGTGAACCAAAGATACTATAAAAAATTATATGAATCATTCCTATGCTATAATTACGATTTATTTACGTTTTGACATGAAATAATACGGTTCATGGGGCTGGCGTCTACTGAATTCGTCATATTAGATTAAATAATTCTCCTATTACATTACTTTGTATTTGCATTTGTGTATAGTTCTATGGACCTTAGTAGCCTGAAATAAATAAATAAATTAAATTAATAGTTTATCATTAAATTAATAATAAACATCACAACTGCAGCCTCTGCAGCCGTTTATCTCGAATTGTCCGTTTAATTTGGTTTGTGTTTATTTTACGCGAAAAATACTGATTTAATCTACTTCAAATTTTATATACAGTCTATTTGTTTATTTCTCAATTTGTTCATACCCACAATTTTTTTTTTATTGTGAACGAGTAAGAAACGGGCTTGCAGGCCACTTGATGTTAAGTGGTCACTGTAGCCCATGGACAACCACGTCCAATCTTAAACGGTACAAAAATTCTATTTAAGGATGGACGCGGATGCGTCTCTACTCTTGAGGACTAATATGGTCGCCTCCAATAATGTGTACCGGCAACCACACCTCCCCAACTGAAACACAATACAATCTACCCCAAATTTTGTAGACAGCGTGTCTGTACCTGGTCTTGTTATAGGTTATACTACACTTTTATATAAATTGCACTCTATAAATAGGATTTGATTTTCTATATCTATAAATATTATAAAGTCCGTCACGTTTGTTTGTTCGCGATAAACTTAAACAGTACTGGACAGATTTTCTCAGTATTCTTCAATAGGTAGACTGATCCTGAGGAAGGTTTTGGTGCATAATAAGTTAAGTACTTCTTGTAAATTGGGCGAAAAACTAAATAATGATTGGATGTATGTATGTATGGTTAGGTAGTTTCATATTGCGAACTGTATAAAATCATTCGGACGGAGTCACGGGCACAGCTAGTTATATAAAGTGTACTAAAAAAAGGTTTGCAAAGAAGCATTGACGCATCAAACGCATGCCGAACCCGCATTACATCATGACGTAACTCAGGTACTTGTAATAAGTACTTATGTAGGAAGCAAAAAATATTGTTTTCTTTCCAACTGGTTCTAATTTTTTGCGACAACAATTTTGAACTCGAAATTACGAGTCGTTGAACTTAAAATAATGTTGACATGCAGATTTGAAAAATTACTTTTTCGACATTTGAAAGGTGATATATTTCATAATCGCAAAATTTGCAGACTATTATTGTAGATTATAATACGATACTTTGGTCTAATATCTATCTAAAAGTCTATGATTTTATTTCTTTTTGGTCTGTCCCTGTTTGTTCATTTCGATCTTTTTTTCAATTTGTTAACTGTTTGATAGATGTAAACTGAGATAAGCCGTGATCACGAGCCATGGTAGTGGTTCGAAATATCGGCAATTAAAAAACCTTAATCGTGATTACCTGTTATATTCTATAATATATAAATTCCCCTCAGATATTAGCTTGAAATCTATAGTAGTAAAGTCTCTGTAGTAAGTAAAAATAGACTTGCATTAAATTTACAAAAAGAAATTTAGAAATTTGTAAGTAAATATTAAGAATACTAAAAATATTTCGCTATCAATTTGTTTACGTGCTTCTATTAAGGTGATTTAGGTCAATCCGTCACACCCATACAAACATGTTCAATTTCAACTATCTGAGGAATGTAACCTAGTACAAATGTGACCGGCGATGTGTATTGCGGGTATTGTGTACAATGCTTAATCATTTTGTACAATACCGGACTTCTCGAGAGGTATAAAATAGGACGAACGTACAGTTGACAATGTATCATGGACTTTTAAAAATAAGGACTATGAAGGTTGTCTATTAATTTTTCAGTTCAGTCCGTAACCACTTTGATAAAATTTCAAACATCTCCCAAATATTATTTGTAGGTAGATGTCTTGCTTCTCCTGAGGATAAGATGGTCGCCTCGCTTGTAAATTTAGTCCTATCGAAACAATGTTCCTTCACAACGGACTGTAAAGGCAACGGTAGTACCTCGCATGACGAACTTTTGCTACCTTTATTGATTTATCACCGTTTATTGCTTTACCACCTTTCTACGTCTAATATTACCTCCTCTTATATGACTTCATCTCACCTCTAACCGCGTCCCGTCATTTCGACGATCTTACATCGTGCCATATACATACATCGTCTACTGTGCGTTCAACTTATTTTATTTTTACTTTGCGTACAAAAACCCAGTATTGTACAAAATGTCCAAGCATTCTGTACAATACCAGAATTTCACATATTACCAGTAACATGTGCACTACTTACCCTTATCGATAGCAAATATTAACTCGCTCGTACGAAATCAAACCTAATCTATGTTTGTTTAATTTTACTCGACGTCGTGTTGTCTAGCGTAACTCAAAGTAAGCAAATAGACTCCAAATAGACTCCTAACACACTTTCTGGTATCATTGCACTAAGATTAACATTTGGTTATTTATCGACTATTAGAAAATATACTTACAAGTTCAGTAAATTGTTCTCGATTTGATCTGATTACTGTAGTAAAACTCTAATTGTGATGTATCGATTAAAGAATCGATTATCGATATAATTTTAATTAGTGTAATTAAAAATCAATTTTATTGACCAAACTCTTTTAATTTCGTATTAAAAAAAATAATGAATTTGTTAACAATTAAGTAAACGAAATATAAATTTACGCCATTACGTCTTTGTTCCGCTTGACTTTAAAACTGTTGGTCCGTGGGATCCGAGTGCCAAAAAGTATTTCAAACAATTAATCCAATGTTTGATCGACGCTGCTGGTGACAACTGGGCTGCTTCATTTCTCGCGCAGAGAATAGCGTTTCCTATTTAGCACGAGAATACGGCTAGTGTTTTTTACACCACGCCACATGGTCATGGAGTCCCTTTAGATTGTTTAGTTTAGGATTTTATAATTAGTTTTAAAGTTTTGCATGGCTCGTGGTTACAACTAATGGAAGATTTTAAAGGTGAGAGAACTATAGATTGACAAGGTAGGTACCACCACCGCTCTCATAATCCACCGTGAAGCATTACCTGTGTTTCGGTTGGAGACGCGCAGTTGCCGGCTACCACCGGTTATTTTGGTCGCGTTTGTTGTTGTACGTGGACTTCAATCTGCTGCTTAACATCAGGTGGTTTGCATGCTCGTTTGCTACTCTTCACATATAAAAACAATGTGTGTACTCTACGTCTAGTTCGTTTTTTTGGTTCAATATCACGACACAGCACACTAGCTGTTACTATTAGGTACTATAAAATACTTGTAAAGGGTCTGTTACATCTCAGGGTCAGTGACAATCGTTGATGACCTAATATTCTGTAATTCGAGTTACCTACTTGACCACACCCCCTGACCGCAGTGACTCATAAGCGAACCTCGACAAGACTCAACTTGCCTTATAAGTGACTCATTGTAATTTAGAAAAATAAATGTCATTACAATAACATAATCTATTACAATATTGATACAGGAAAATAAAACCTAATTATTTCTGCACTAAAAATCTTTTCTAACATAAAAACATGCATAAATCGAGATAAAATGTTAGTAGTACCAGTGACTTAACAAGGATTTAAAGAGTTTTGTTGGTTGATCCCCGTCGGGGTCAAACCTTACCACCGATTTTATAATCCACCATACAGTAACTGTGTTTCGGTTGACGTGGGTAGTCGCTGGTTACTTAGAAGCGAGACAAGCAACAGTCCTCAGGAGTAGCATCAGATCTACGTACGAGCTTAGATACAATTTCATTTTTGTTTGAGGTTGTGTATAGATTTCCAAGGGCCTTAGCGTCTATTTAACATACGAGTAGATGGTCTGGATGCTTGTTTATTAGTCTTCCTCCCATTTTATATGATTTGCATATTCGTTTGCTAGCTCAATTTCAAAAAAATATGTTTATGTGGAGGCTCAGATTTATTTACATATCAAAATACAATTTATCTAAAAAAAGAGTGAAAAGTTGTCTGTCTGTTAATTTCCTTGGCTTTCTTGCACGTGAAAAGAACTGATAGGAAGATATATTAATACCTGAACTGAAAATATATTAATTCTTTGACTGAAGGTATAATAATACCAAGAACTTTATAAACAGAATATCCGTATCTATGATCTCGTAATAGGTACAGGCATTCTTTCAGGCTTTATCACGCTATTTTCGGTAGGAACTGACCCATTAACAAAAATAATTATAGTTAAGATAACCGTGTTTTTACAGACATAGTTTTCAAGGAACTTGCTGCTATCGAGTTTGTTGTTGTTGCTAATTGCTTTAGTATTTATACTAGGAATTTAAGCTTATATATTTTATGGGAAAATCACAGGTTAGCGTTACTTTGTTATAACCTCATCTATAACGCACTAAAGGGACACAAAAAATAGAACCTTTTATCAATCACGAATCAATTCAGTCGTGAAACTAAAAAACCTTATCCATCAAAGTCAGTAAAGTAGAACTGGGAACGAAAAAATCTCTTTAAAATTCCCTGTCCACCGTCTGGAACGGACCAGGAGCCGTGACGGCCGGGGGGAACCTCTGTGCCCTATGGAGTTCTCTCGAATAAAAATAAAAGTTATATTTAACGGCTATCTCACGTTCGGTGGAGTGTAACTTGGAAAGTAACGGTTTTTGTAATGCATTACTTCCTTTCACACACCTTTCTCCATAAACTTTTAAAGTAAATTTAAATAAATAATGTTTTATACGTCCATAATACCCCCCCCCCCTAGGATAGGTTATTTTCCTTTAATTAAATTAAGTGATGACTAATAATTAATAATCCAGATCAATTGTATGAGAGGCAGAATCTTAACCGCCATGATACTACTGCTAATTGATTACAACGATTTAACCAGGCCTGCATACACTTTTGTACTTAAAATTAAATTTCATTAAATATATTAATATCTACGATTTTAAACGAATATCGTTGCGAGAATTTATTCCTGTTACTATATAACGGGTACTCAGGATTAATGAAATATCGACAATCAAAAAAGCGTTAATCGTGAGTACCCGTTATATATTAAAATCGTTTATTAATTCCAATGTATTAAAACAGCCTACAACACGACAATAAATCTTATTTAAATAAAACTTGTTGAGTTAATAAAAAAGAAACATTCAACAAAAGATATGATATGGATCCTCAGTGTAAATCATGATTTGAAAAACACGATTTGCAATTTGATAAACCCTTCTCATGATGTTTTTTGCGGTCATGATTTTTGCATTCGCGACGCATGAACGGGTCATGTTGACTTGCTGACACGTGACACTTTGTATTGTGTCTGTCATTGAATTCTTTTTTGAAATGATGATAAGTTTTCTTTCCTAGCTGATGCCCGCGTCTTCGTTCACGTTAACTTCAATTTTCGAGGATTTCCAGTATTTCTAACACCAAAATTCTCATTTTCTCATGTATTAAACTATTAACTTGATGTAACCCTTCTAAATAGAAATATAGAACGATTGAAACGAGAACTAAATGTAAAGAGATGCATTAAACAAAACCGCACCCAAATGGGTTAAGTCGTTAAGGTGGACAAAAATTCTAACAAATATTGTTTTGGTTCTGTTGCATTAGTAAAGGCTCGTAATAACATTTATTCTCATATAATTTCCATGTAATAATGAAATAGCAATCGAGCATGCCGTCTGATGATAGGTGTTCAGCGCTTGATGACATCTACCAACATGGTCACGGTGAAACATGTGTTTCGCTCGTGATGACAAGCCATGCTACTGGTTCAAAATATCTGCAACCAACAATCAAAAAACATTAATCAAGTGTACCGGGTACATAGTAAAATGTATAAATATCGCGTTAATACAATTTAAAATCATATAAACCTCTTCTTTTGAAGTCGGTTAAAAGCGCAATCCCGTAGCCAAGCTTTGATTACGTTAATTAAGATTCAGATGTTTAGCCAATTATTCCCTTCCATTATCTTCGTGATTGAAAGACTCATACACAGGAAATTGAACGACGAACAGCAATTAACTATTGCACTTAACGCACGAATGTAGTACGCAAATTAAATGAAGTTATGCAAAACTAAAGGAAATTAATGATAAAAAAAATAAACCAAGTCACTTTCACTATGTTTATAGCGAATGTTAATAAAAATATAGTCTTTTTTATAATGGCTCAACGATTAACAACTATAAGATAGAAATAATGTATAGTAATGTATAATAAAAATGTACTTTATTTCTAGATACTTCTATTCCAATATGTGTTTAATTATCAAGTTAATAGTATAAATAGTTGAGGGCAGGAATAGCAATATACGTAGACACTTCTGTCGTCAACTAAGCTATTAATTTGATAGCTAAATGCAAAATGGGGTAACAATGAAACACCTTACGAGTCGGTGGAAGTTTATTGACGTTCAAAAAGAGTTTTGTAAAAAATCTATTTTGAATAATAATATTTTGATTTTGATTTTGAACGTGTCTACGTTGCTACTCCTGAGGAATTTTATTTTCGCCTCGGTACTAAATGTAGCTGCTTCTAAATTTGACATATCTGTTTTCCACCAAGGCACAAACACACAGACTCGTCTCCCTCTCACCTTCTTCTGCGTTGAGGACTAAAAATGCCAAAGCGCTCACGCGATATCAAATCACGCAATGACGGACGAACGGCAGATATTCATTTGAAAATGGAGGTTGGAAGCGGTTATTTTTGGTACTAAATCATTTTTGGCACGAAGTAGCATTCCTAACCGTTAAATTGATGCCTAAAGCTAGCTCGCGTTGCGTCTTCCTGAACACATTATCTGGTAATTCGTTTAGGAGGTTATTCTGTAAAAAATCCACTCGAATTGAAATTTCATTGATGTTATAAAAATTCTGTCGCGAATTTTCTTGTTTAATATTTGTAAACATTCACGACGGTATATCGCCATACAAAAAGCTGTGAAAATTGTAATTCTTTACATATCACCGAAGATATGTAAATACTTTTATTCAAAGTAGATTCGTTTTAGCGGCTTGTCAGAACCCTTTTTAGCGGAAGTAAACTACCACCGATTCGTAATGTGTTTTGGAGAAGAGGCGGCGAAAGAAACTTCAAAACATCCACATTTTCTATCTTTCAATGCCATTTACAGATAATTTTAATTAATGGAGCAAGTGGAGCTGGAATCCTTATAGACCATGAGTTTATAATTTAAGAAATCACTAGCTTAATAAACAATTTAAATATCTTTACTGATAGACTGGTGAAATGTCCCGTTATTTTATTAGGAACCGGCAATCATCCTTACTTGTATCAAAATTATGATTATTACTATTTTTGATAAATTTATAATAATGCTTCTAACATACATTATATTATCAAATATATATTTCTGTGTGTGTGTGTGTTTAGACTGCATTCGATACCTTATTTCTCCTTCTTACGACGGCAGCGACACTGTAATCTTTGACAGAAATTACAATTAGTTATACCAATCAGATCATAAATCGATTATCGCTTTTGAGATAATAAATCGATATTACAGAATAACACTACTGAAGGGGCAATGGGAAATTAACGTCAACTCAAGAATTATAAACGTTTTCGTCCTGGCTGAGTAGGAATTATTTTAAAGGAACGCAGGCAAGGAATTTTACATAGAGTTCACGCGAGCACGTAAAGAATTATTAGTTCTCGAATTCTGAGTTCTTGTGAAGGAATTTTAGGTATCACGATCAAAAGGAACGTAGACATGCGCAGAGATTATAGGCAAATAATAGATGGAGCGTTTAAAATTTAATAGAACGGAAATGACTATAACATTTATCAAAACTACAATATGCTGTGAGTTGGAGTATGCAGAAAATGCTGAGCGATAAATAATTA
>DWON01003891.1:0-17171 GCA_018251015.1 Phocides pigmalion okeechobee | reverse complement strand
CAAAACGAAACACCTTACGAGTCGGTGGTAGTTTATTGACGTTCAAAAAGAATTCTGTAAAGAATCTACTTTGAATATAAATATTTTGATTTTGATTTTGATTCAAAGTTACAATGTAAAATCAGTTTATTGGCTTTGAGCGCGGAAAAACTCTTTTTTAACACTTTAATTGCGGGAAACATAAATGTTGTGTTTTGCTTTGCGTAACGCGTTTGCAACTTGCATACAGTTGTTGTTTAAATACAAATGTAGACAAGTATCACACTGCTGGATACACGTAGGCGCTACATTAGTACGGGCGAACACAACGGCTGTGTAATTGTAGAATTGTAGACACAACAAGAATGCGGTCAAACAGGTGTGTGAATCATCGGTGCAACTTCGGTCTAGAGAAAACATCTCCAGGCTAGTGCTGCCGCTCGAAACACTGACTAATAAAATTGTAATTGATAAATCTGTCATCGATAAAAAGTACACATTGCACATTATAACATTTATTTTTCAGATAAAACCAGTGCTCTATAGGTTCAATAAAGGTTTGATAATGATTGTAAATGATATAAATAAATAATTTTAAACGCTTTTCTCCTCGAATGTACATTTGAATCATGTTTAATTTAAAGTTTAATTTACACGAGGGCGTTCCGGCCCTACATTCGGATGAAATTCGCCAGATGACTTTCTGACTATTACACCTCCGGGCTTGTTAGTTAATATTACTCAAATTAATTATATAAAAATAATATAAATATTAGTTCCACATTTGATCGATGCTACTATTGACAAAATAATTGGTTTATCTTGCGCGAAGAATTACAGTCGCTAATCAGTTTAGGAATGCTACCAGCGTTCATGGCACCATGCCGCATGAGCATAATCCCTTTAGATCGTTTCTGTTAGGCTTTTATTATAGTTTTAAGGTATTTCATGTTATGTTTAGGTTGATTTATTAAATTTATTATGTAGATTGCAGTGTCGTCATGAATTTTCAATTATATATTTGAAAGTGGTAGAAAGTTCATATTTTTTATTAATTTTATGAGTAGCAAAGAAGCGTGCAGGTCATCTGATGTTGAAAGATCGCTCTAGCCCCTAGATATTGAACCTCAATCGGGACCAAAGACTTCAAATCAGAATCGTACACAGTTGCCTTGCTACTATAAAGTGCTCGCCGAGTCTATTTTACTATAAACCGGGTACTCACGATTAATGATTTTTGAGTTTTAGTTGCCGATATTTCGGACCAGTTGCAAGGCTACACTGCAAACGCACTTTTCATGGATTGTAAGAGCGGTGGTAGTACCAATCAGATGTTACCTCCGTGGTTATTTTTATTATTAAATTTCCTTTTGTAACCTAGTAGTAACTTACGTAATATGCATTTTAGTAAAAAATACTGTTGTGTTCGACTTTATGAAAAAGTATTGTCAAAAATTCTGTATTTTGTCGATGGTCCAGACATAATTTAAAACACCCAGAAAATCCAGTAAACAATATCCATTGATCCAAAGACCATAGACCAACACCACAAAGGTTCTAACATAGCTTTTAGAAGTATCTCCCTCCAATTTCAGATGAAAGTTCATTTGTATTCACAGTCGCATCTATTGCTAGAAGCAGCGCCATCTTGCTGGTTGCACGTTCGTGACTACATCAGGAACATATCAAGTAGCTGAGTTAAGTAAGTAGTATCAACGATGACCTGTGCGATAGGTATCGATCTACAAATTTAATGAACGTCAGATGCGGTCAAAATTAGGATGGGTGACTTTTGACGAAATTTTATGCGTAATTCCGTACTTCGGAAAATTCGTTTACCTCTCGAGCCTGGTTATCATTATTGAGTACGTTATTGGAGACCTTTTGGAATTTTATATAATATGCAAGTTGCAAACGAGCGTGCATGCCACGTGATGGTATGTAGTCGCTGCAGCCAGGACTGAAGTTCTATCTGAGCTCGTACACGCGTTGCTACTCCTGCGGAATACGATGGTGGCCTCGCTTTTAAGTGTAAACGCATCTTTTCAAAGGCAATACAACAGTTGCTTTACGGCGGGTTATGAGTGCGGCGATGGTACAACCGCGATCGAACCTGCCTTACATAAAAAAACAGATATTCGAACCCGAGTTCAAAATAAGAAGGATGTATATTGCAATTACATTATATAAAGAACGTGTCGGACAGGTTAACCACATCAGGTGACCAGAGAGCTGGCAGCTACTTCTCTCAAAGAATTAGTCTGGCCCCTATGCCACAAGCAGGAGTTTAAAATGACGTTTTTAATTTGTAAAAATGTATATACTTTCTTTAGTTTTAATTAAGTTTATTTTGCTAAAAAGTTGTTTTATATTTTAAAAATATTTTTGTTTGCCTCCTTTGCGTAAAATATATTTGTTTCTCTAAATAAGTCAGTTAAAAATATAGAGGAGAAATGTTCAGAATGTTCTTAATAAACGAGCCACGCGGTCTATTTTATTTTTACTCCGCGTTTTTATATACTATGTTATATTTTTAATATAACACGAATATTGTTTCGAGTAAAAATGTTTACGTTAATGAATAAAAAAAATTGGTTCTTTCATCGCAATCGCAGTAAATAAAACATTACTTAAAAACCTTTGCAGCCAAAGTTTTTTAATTAACTGTTTTACTTTTCAAAACTTATTCATAGTTACCCTACATATGTGTCTGCTCTCGTGTATGTAGTATCTAATAATCATCGAATAAAATAGCATTTACACCCAAACAAACATGAACGGTCGGACGGCCGGACGAATGAGCGGCCGAACGGTCGGACCGACTGAAGGATGGTTAGAAGGATGGACGGACAGAATGACGAATGGAGAAACGAAAAGACGAATGAAGTAATAAATAGACGATGAATAGGCGGAAGAAAAGGCCAAGTCACGAACAAACGGACAGATAAACAGACGGACAGATGAACAGTCACAGCCGAAAATTGGTACAGACGGGTAGGTAGACGACGAATACCACATGAATTGAAAACCTCCTCCTTTTAGAAATTAGTTTATAAATCTGAATCATTCTAACAAATCTTACTCAACGCAAAGTTACGCACGCCGGCACAGTTTTAGGAGAGGCTTTACTTAAAGTGGGTAATGCAGCCATTACCTGTCGTTTTACTATTAGCATCCCCTCTCGTACGCGGGCGTACATCAGTGCAGTATCTCGTAACGTTTGCTGCGGCTACGCTTGTCTTACTATCGACGAGTGAAGAGCATTATATGATACAAGCGAGACCGTAGAACCTATATAGTAACTCCGCCACACCTATTTCTAGCCTGAATCCAACTTGCATTATGGTATTATAAGGTAGAAAGATGTGGTTGCCGACTCACTTACAAATGATGCGATCTTAGTCCTTAGGAGGGACGACGCTTTTGAAATCGGCTTCAAGTGGGACTCTTGTTCTTTATGGAATTGGTTACTGGGCGGGCTTTATGTTCCTTGGATCTTAAATTAGATATATAAAAAAGGTTATATTTGCCAGCTGTACGCCAAATGAAGAACTACAGGAATGAATTTTGATGAAAAGCTGTGGCTTCCAGGTCACTTACATATAAGGCGACGACCTTAATCCTCAGGAATAAGACTCTTGTAAAATGTTGTATTGTTATGTTAAAAAAGCAAAAGCAATGAGTATGCAGTCCACGAATGACAGTAAGTAATCACGACTGCAAGGACAGTTGTAATTATTCACATGTCAAACCTAACCTAATTAAAATCTTTTTTGACTGGTAAATATATATATGACTTGTATGGCATTTAATAATAATTTTATGAATGTTTCAATAAATGGTAATGGTAATTAATAATTTAATGAATACAATGATTAATGTACATCATGATAATGATACCTTTCTAATAATTTCCAATAGGACTATTCAATTATATTATTTGTATACCCAAAAGGGTCGAATATAGCGCTCTTTATGTAAACATTTTAACTATCTGTAAAACCTACTCACAAATAAAGAGATTTGCTTTGATTTGACTGTCACTAACAGCTGTCTCATCTATAGCTAATAGTTGAGGGTACAACAAGTGGCTCACATGTTTATAGTTCGCTTATCTTGGCCGCGGTAAATTTAACGACAATCAAACTTGCGCTTATGGAGCTAATGTGACTTATCTCAGAGCTGAGATGAGCGAGTAACTGCGGTAGTGGAGCGAGTGGGGTAATTATACAAGACCATGTCCATAAGCTATACTTAACATTCAGTGTCCTTTTCATCTCAATCGTATCATGTACATATGTATGTATGTATGTATGTATGTATGCATGTATTTGGTGATCAAATAAAAATGTCAGTTTAAAATTTGTGACTACTATGTACTAATTTTTTGTTATTAGAAAAATCTCAAAATTTGATGGCCACGTGACCAAAGTCGCGGAGAGCAGCTAGTTTATTAATATTTTGTCAACCAACCCTCCATCCCCAAAATTATAAGCTCGTGGAGATAGCGAGCGGTCGTAAAAGTTGATGTGCACGCCCCCTGTGGACTCATTACGTAATAATTTACAGGATAATCACCGATATCCTGTTTTGTATGGTGTTTGGGTAAGTAGAGCTCTTCAGATATGTGATGGGAAAACATAGTCAAGATTTATTTTATGTTATTTTTATCTTTTCTTAAATGGTCTTACATGACTATAAGGGTTCTTTGTAAAATATAAATAATAATGCTTATAAATTCGGCTTGTCCCTCTGTTTGTCTATCCGTCTGTCCGTTCATATGTCTGTTCGTCCGTCTATCCATCTGACCGTCGGACCGCCAGTCTGTCCGTTTATCCGTCCATCTGTCCATTCGTCCATCTGTACGTCAGTCTGCCCATTCACCCGTCCTTCTATCTATCCGTATGTCTATCCGTTCCTTTGTCCGTTAGTCTATCCGTAACTCACAGCCACTTTATTCGGAGATTGTTAGCACCACAAAATATGAAATTTTCGAAGGTACTAAACATGTAAAACGAAAAAAAAAGTGTAACACATAAATATCAAAAAGTTCTGTAAAAAATATGTAGTCGTTTTAAAATACCATTCTATAACATTGAAAACGTTACCCTCCTTCTAGGGTTATAAAATACCAACGTACCACAGGTGGTGGAACTATTTTTAAGTAACATATTATACATTCAAAAACTTTATCCTTCTTCTGGTACTGACAATAAAAGTACAAAGGTCGTAAAACTATAGCTTAACCTGGAAGATACCACCAACAACTTCTTAATCCACTGTTAAGCAACTCTTGTATTTCAGTTGGAGAGAAGGACTTGCCGGCTACACTTAAAAACGGGGCGACCATCTTAGTCCTAAGGAAGAACAACGCTACGTACGTGCTCAGATAGAACTTCAGTCCTGTGTGAGGTGGAAGTTCACGGGCTTCAGCGAATACTTAATAGGTGGCCTGCATACTCGTTTGCTACTCACTTAAAATAAAAGCAGCTACGTGTAACAGAATACGTGTAGTCGTATACATCATCATGTACCCAGTAAAGCGGGGCCGACTATTAAATCGTGCTACAAACGAGCGAGTGTAGCGATAAATTGAATTTGCCGGCTGTCCGGCGGAGGGCGAGGAAAGTGTCCAGCCGAGTGTATCTCCGTTACGACGTTTTCATTGTCCTACGATGCGGTGCAATGACTGAGTACTTTAATGACGTCGACGACAAAAATAATTCTACCCAATTTTGCTCCTAATCTTTGAATCATTTTTAAGATTTTTTTTAACATTATGAAAGCAAATTATCATTTTAATACATAAGATTTTTTTATATTTTTCAGAAGCCCTGGGAAAGGAAAGCTCATCGAAGTAGCAAATAAGTTGAAGAATATAAAGAATGGTGTTTACAGTAAAGTTTCAAAGGTGATTTCAATCTGATTTTAAACTCTCTCTGTGGCACACAATATTAGCTAGGCAGAACCTGTATGGTCCGATTTGATCGAGCAAATGGTACTGCAACACCTATTTATTACCTAAAATTATCGTTGCGCTTCATTGAAAAGCCATACTTTTCATTTTAAAGTGAGTATAAGTAATTTTAAGCGATCATCTTAGTCTGTTATATCAACAACGTATATGTTTTCTACTTAAGACAGAACTTTTGTTCTTGTATGTATTTTGTTGCTGGTATCTACAGACGGTGACAGACTACTTATAAGAAGAAATGTAGTAAAAGATGCAGTGTATCTGATACTACACGTCTTTTTGCCACTTCAACATAATATAAAGGCTTATCAATTATTCCTTAAACCAATTATTTTATCATGTTATCGTAGTACATAAACGGTAAAGCAGAATAAATCCAGTTATGAATGTGGAGAGAGCTTTGACAAGTCATTGGTACAATGGAAACAATGCCTCCCGATCGTTATCGCATAACAAAATGAATGTGCTGTATCGATAAACTGTGTGATAGCACGTGACATAGCGATAATATTTAAAGGTGGTAGAGCCATTAGTGCTCGCTCGGGGCGGTACGTAAAGCAACATGCTCTTCATGTATTGTGTTTCGGTTGGGAAGGTGTGGTTGCCCGATACACATTATTGGAGGCGACCATCTTAGTCCTCAAGAGTAGGAACGCATCCACATCCATCCTTAAATAGAATTTCTATTCTATTTGAGATTGGTTGTCCACGGGCTGCAGTGACCGCTTAACATCAGGTGGCCTGCATGTCCGTTTCTTACTCTTTTGAAATTTTGAAAATAAAAACTTTACATAATCGTTTTATAAATATTCAGTAAATGTTAACAAGAAGTACCAGCATATTTTTATAAGCGACGAAAGCATGTGAGATTTAACAATTAATATTATTTGAAAAAAAAAAATACAATTAAAAGTAAAAAAATACAATTTAAAGCTGTTGTTTTGTTTCGGTTGGAGAGGTGCGGTTGCCGGCTACACTTATAAGCGAGACGACCATCTCAATCCTCAGGATTAGTATTTTCCATTCTTTTCTACATAGGCCATTGGCTAAGTTACATAGATAAGTAGATAGATAATTATAATCTAACTTTGTAACTCATCTATGTAACTTAAGTTTAGTTTATTATATTTACGTGAGGTTAATTAATAATTTATCTATACGGAACCATTAATACATAAACTCGACTCGTAATTAGCCGTTATTAAAGCCAGTGGACCAGTGTATATCAATAGATAGGTGATAAGGGCGTAGCAACAATCACACCTTTGTACGATTAAATTCGTTATTTCAAGGGTAACTTACCCCATTGTGTAGGGCTAGGGTTATATAACACTTACATAGGTACCTCCCCTCAAGTAGAAACTTAATGGAAACGTAATAAAATACAAATATCTGTTTAACGCGTACATAGATAACAACAATTAAAATACACATAATAATCATTCTATATGATTTTCGATATTTTGTCAAGAATAAGATGTTTTTTTATGCGAAAAGAGTAGCAAACGAGCATGCATAAAATTTATGTTTATGTAAATAAGTTTTAAACAACAGTTATGTTTCAATTGTAAATCTACGGTTAACGACATTCACGTATCTACGTATGATCGACCATTAGTACTTAGTCCTCGGGAGTAGCATCTATTATGGAGTTTCTTTGGCCGCCTCTTCTCCAAAACACCTTACGAGTCGGTGGTAGTTTATTGACGTTCAAAAAGAGTTCTGTAAAGAATCTACTTTGAATGCAATTATCACTGCAGCCCATAGACAACCACGTCAATCTCAAATAGAACAGAAGACTAAGAAGAGGTCGCCTCCAATAATTTGTAGCCGGCAACCACACCTCCCCAACCCGAACACAATACACGAAGAACATGTTGCTTTACGGAGAAGTTTTGACTTAGATAGAATTGATGTGCTATGGTGTGATATATGAGTTAGCTACAGTTCCTTTTGTTTTTTTACAAGTGTGGCAAACGAGCATGCAAACCAGCTGATTTTAAGTAGTCGCAGCCCATAGACATCCACGAACACGACCGGAATCCTATCTCAGCCTGTACGTAGATGCGTTGCTACTCCTGAGGACTAAGATGATCGCCTCACTTTAAAGTGTAGCCGGCAACCGCACCTATGCAACCGAAACACAAGTAATGCTTTACGGCGGATTATGAGGGCGACGGTAGTACCTCTCCGGCCGAACTACAGTTGTCCCACCTTTAAAATCAGTTAATCTTTAAAAACAGTTGTCTACAAGTTGCAGAGACTAGTCGCCAAAAGGTGGATAACGTTCTTGTTAGGTCAACATATTTATAAAGAAAAAGCATCTATTTGATGGGATTTATACGTAACTTTTTCAAAGGAATTCGCGAGCTGTGTGAAACTCGTTTGATAGTAATCTTTTACAGTTAGATGAAGGATTTATGTTTATTTTTGAAAAAGCACCAACTCGTCATGTTTCCCTCGCTTCGCTAAAACCATTCGGCTTCGAACAATAAATTAATCCTTTTTTCTCTGTTTTACTTACGGAAGTTGTAAATTGTTCAGTTATAACAAGGACAGGTATATACGTTGTCGCCTAGGTGTGAAAGAGACAGCTACAGGTTTTGTGATCACCGACAATGGAAGACAATTTACGAGCTTTCGGTCGGCTCCATTGTTTCAAGCACAATGCAACATTATTTATAACAGTTGTGTGTTCGTTTGTTTGTCACGGTAATATAGAGCAATATTGCCGTTTCAATAATTATTCATTCTTTAATTAAATTCATTTAAATTAATAAGTTTATAGTTTTAGTATTGTTACACTGAGTTCCCTTACCCATATGATTTTAATTTAAAAACCATGAAATTTATACATTTTGCTGAGTAACGGGTACTCACGATTAACGATTTTTTATTGCCAATACCAATATTTTGAACCAGTTGCGTGGCTCATGGTCTCGGCTAAACTGCGGTGGCGGGGGAAACTGTTTACGGATGGCAATGGTCGAATAATTTGTCTACCATAAGACTTGTTCGTTTTCCCCGCCTCCGTAGTTTAGCCATGATCACAAGCCATGCAACTGGTTCAAAATATTGGTATTGGCCATAAAAAATCGTTAATCGTGAGTACCCGTTATATAGTAAAATTACTTCACCCATTTGTAGAGTGAAACAATTTTTGAGCTTTAGCGGAAAGATGTGATTGTCGGCTTACTCACAAATGAGGCGACCTTCTTAGTCGACTGCAAATCGGACTCCTGTCTTTTATCAAGATGGTTACAGATGTCCATGAGCAGCCGTTAACGTTCCCCATTCGGTAGATAGCATCCTCGTTTTTTACTGCAGGTCCATTTATTACTTTTCCATCTTTTTTAGTTTTTCTTATTTTCTTTCTTTCTTTTGTTTTCCTAGTTTTCTCTTTTTCTTGTTATCGCTTGTTCTTATTTTTCATTGATTGCTTTTCCAGTAGGCTCTTGTCTTCGTTTTTTATTTGTGTGTTTGTATCAATAATTCAAAAACAAAAACCAAATCGAAAGTAACATTTGAATCTAAGTTACAAGGCGGATAGAGGAATAAAACCAAGAAGTTTATTTACAAGATACACGATAAAAACCAGCGGATCGCGTGATGAGCCTCACTGTGTCACCTTGATGGGTTTGATATTAATCACTACGTTATGGGAACGTTAAGGCATCAGACTGATATTTACGAGTTGGCTTTACTACGTAAGGGTTATGATTTGGACAAAATACACATTTGAGTTACCAAGATTCTCATATTTCCCTCACATTTCTACTTCAAAACCAAAATCAAAATCAAGATATTTTTATAAAAAAATATATTTTTTACAGAAGTCTTTTTGAACGTCAATAAACTACGACCGACTCGTAAGGTGGAGATGGAAAAGAGAACACTTCTCTACTCTTTGTCTGTATTAATGTCTACTCTCTCACCTATATTTACCTCATTTGATACTGCCATCACAGGAGATCCAGGCCATTTGCTCGCTTGCTACCTTTTGCGAGGTGACCATCTGTCCTCAGACGCTCCAACGTATGAGGTCAGATAGGAATTCAGTCCTGCTTGAGGTTGTCTTTTCATGACCATGGACTGTAGCGTCTTCTTAACATCAGATAGCATTCTCGTTTGGTACTCTTCAGACATGAAAGACTTATCCTAGTAAGAAAAAGGATTTATTATACAACCAAATAATACTATATTATGCAAAAATGCATAAGATTCCGACCTCTCACACGAAATATGTAGTTCGAATTCCTGTTACGCATGTCTGTTTTTTTGATGTTACTACATCGAGGATGTACTGGGGAGGTACCACTGCCACCCTCATAATAGTGAAGCAATTCTTATGCTTCGATTGAAGAAAGGGTGTGGTTCCCATTTACATTTAGAAGCGAGGTAACTATGTTTGTCCATAGGGGTAGCAAAAACGACCTCTGATCTTTGGTTCTATTCTAGGTTGGATGTGTTCATGGGTAACAGTGAGTTAACATCAGGTAGCATGCGCTGTTAGCTTCATCACATAATAAAGCCTGCGAGAGCGTGTCGAATTAATTTCGTCGGCTATTTCAACTCTATAACAGCCTTTTCACGTCGGAGGTTTAAAGTATACAATAAGACCCTGAAACAGTGCGCTGAAACGTACGGTAGCGGAAACAACGCAACGACAGTCGGACGGGAGTAAATTTTCCGTAATTGTTACAAGTTGCTATGGGGCGCAAAGGTAGGGTTACCAGCCACTTTACACTTTAGATAGATAGATAGATAAACCGTTTATTTAGTATTAAACTATTATAACTATATATACAATTAAACTATTACACAGAGTATTTAAAACTAACATTATGTTAAACATAAAAAAAAAACACAATTTCCAAATGAATATAAAATATACAAAAACAAAAGAAGTTTTACAACACGGAAAGGGTCACTCAGCTTGTGCCGTCGCGCAGGATCACTGCGGCTGCTGGTTTTCAGTGTAACCCAAATGTCGAGTAGTTCAGTAAGCGGCGTCATGTTACATATTAATACATATGTTTATTGTCTCATGTACACCACTACAGAAGGTAGATTTGAAACAGTTGGACGGAATAAGGGATGTGAAATATGGTAGAATATTATGACAGTTATTTATTTTTTATATTTTATAGTTAAATAAGAGGCGCTCAGCGCACTATGAAGAGGGCTAAGCTTGGCGTTTCTCTACGAGACCGAATCGGAAATGAGTAAATCATTAACAAACCAAAATCATCGGTATAGCCCAAAGGATTAGCAAGGTTTCATAATCCGCTCTAAAGCATAACCTGTGTTTCGATTGGAGAAGTGTGGTTGCCTGCTACACTTTGAAGCAAAGTGACCATCTTAGTCCTCGGGACTAGCAACGTATCTACGTTCGAACTCAGATAGGTAGCTCACTTTGACTGTTGAAAAGCCGAAAAAAAACTCTTCAGAAAAAAAAACTTCAATTATATTCTGTGGTGCTAGGGAACTACGTGGTCTCACACTTGCCAGTTTTTTGGTAAACGATGCTTTGTAAAAAGAAAATAACCTGGTATTACTGGCAACCCTGGGAATGTCGGTATAAATTAAAACGATAGTGTTGCGAGTTCAACATAGCTTCCCTTTATTTGTGCGCCTGTCCGCCGGAATTCCTAGCGCGATGTTTAGTATATGCGAGGTACACTTGAGGACACAATCATGGATCCTATGGTTCTTTTTATTATTTAATGGTCCCTTTATTTAACGGTGTAGGAAAAACAGTTCAATCCTGCATGCAAAATAATCTACCTTCCATATAAATAATATAATTTTATGTAACTGCTGTCTTTCCATGAAAAATATATTAGAAGGACTATTATTAGGAACTTTTACTAACAGACCTAAATATATCAGTACTAATATAACTTAACGTTTTTTGTTAGATTTCATGTCTGTTACTCGGTTGTTTGTAAGTTTGTGCGTGAAAATCTAAAAACCACTTAACCGTTTTATGTGCGTTATTTTGCCTTTAATTTCAATCGATCTAATTTTAAAGTTGTCAGTTTGAGAACTACTAGCACAATATATAAGCAACTTTAATTATAAATTTGTAAACCAAAACGTAAAAAAGAGCATTATAATTTTAAACGTGTTTCTAATCTGGCTTAAAGCTTCTCACTCCTGATTTAAACTTTTGTGTCTAAACAGTCCAAAATAACCACAGTGAGTTTATATAGACAATACTGCTATAAATGAAAATTGATGTCAATTCAAAAATTCACTTTGGTTTGGGATATAATTAATGTTTATATATAAAAAACTTAATAAGAACAAAGTAGCGACCCCGCCCACTTTGGCACGGGTAATAGAGTTTATATTTAGTTTTATTATTTTATTATTTTTCTTTCATACATGCATCCACTCATTACCTAGTTGCAAAAACGAATAATTAGAAACATCCACATATTTCGAACGACGACTGAATTACTATATTGAATGTAACTATTTAATTTCTCGCTCAATTTACAAAAAAAAAATACTTATACGCCAACTTATACACCAAAACCAAGAATCAAGAATCACTCTATCTCTTGTTGAAAATTGTGAGAAAATCCGTTCAGTACTTTTGAGTTTATAGCGAACAGACAGACGGACACGAAGGGGGACTTTGTATTATAATATTTAAAAATAAAGTTTATAGAAAAAATATTAAATATGTGTATACAAGTCTTCAATACCTATAAAACTTGCAGATGTATACGTAACGATTACATTGACTTCCAAAAAGGATAAATATGAAGTAATATTTAATTAATACAATTTATTTGTTGATTATCAGCAACTTGATAATTAACCTTCTGGTTCATCGCGGGCTATAAAAAGTGATTTTCCACCTGCGTGTCAATTTCCAATACCAAATATTTTTAGAGTTCCACTTATATTATCGTCAAACCACTATAAATATTCAATAATATAAAAACTAACCATGTGACGATCAAGTGGTCTGCTTACTCGTTTGCGTTTTTTTTTCAAGACAAGAAAGCTGGTTCATACCTCGCGCAGAGAGTTGCGATCGCTATTCAACGAGGAAATGTAGCTAGCGTTCTTGGAATCATGCCACATGGGCACGGACTCCCTTTAGATTGTTTATATTAAGCTTATTTTACTGTATAGTACTGTGAAGTGTAGATACTAATCAGATTTAAAATTTGCATTATCGGAAATATATTTTCTATGAATATACATATTTCAATCCATTGCTTTTCTCCCCACATAAAATTGCAACAGTTTTTCTTTTTATTAACATGCATTCAATAATAACAAACTGTGAAAATGTTAATTAATTTTCATTTTAAACATTATATAAATTAATTCAGGCAAATGAGACCATAGTGTAAGTGACTTTTAAGATTGTTATTACTAGTTGTTCCCGTAAAATAATATAGGAGGTGTATTTTTTATTTTAACATGAAGGTCCATATCATATTTAAAAAAAACATTTGTGAAAATTTTAACGGAACCCGACTCTATTTAAAGTACACTTGACTAAACTCAAAATTTGAAATAGATTCTTTGATTATTAACTCATCAGCCACACACCTTGCTAGACCACCAGATGTCGCAACTCGCAAATATTTTATCGGATCAATAATTTAAACATTAAATTGAAATATTGGCAATAAATTTTTCGTATCAATTTACAATCAGCACAGCACTGCCACTAATTACAATCTGTTAATCACGGTATCTTGTGTTCAGTATTTTTGTTTCTACGTTCACCTGCACAGATAAAAATGTCTGTTTATAAACAGAGATTGTATGATATTATCTATAACCAGTTTTACATTTATATTTGAATTAAATCTATTTTTTTATGTGAGAAGAGTAGCTAGCGAGCATGCAAACCACCTGATGGTAAGTAGTCACAGCCGCTTCTCTTCAAAGTGTAGCCGGCAACCATACCTCTCCAATCAAAACACAAACAATGCTTTACGTCGGATTATGACGGCTGCGGTGGTACCTTCCCGGTCGAATTATAGTTCTCTCACCTTTGAAATATATATACTATAAAAGAAATCAAAAACTTCTACACATTTCCATAAGACATTTTACTCCTTTAGCTGAGGAATTTTTATAATCCCTTTTTTAATGCTCACTTACGTGATAAAGAACTAATCTGCAAAATTTCAGGATCTTCCGTTCTGAGCTATGCGTTGATCTCCAGGTCAGTCAATCTTTGTTTTTGTAACTATAAATGTACAAAGTATAGATACTAATCCTTCCTTTGTAGAATTGTTAACTCATATATTTTACTCAGTTTTATTTGGTACTTCTTTTAAAAAGTCATGAAGTTATTACTACACATGAGCTCAGATTTCAGGATTTAATAGCGTTAGGTCATAGGCTACCACAGGTTCTAAGTGTGATTGTACCATTAAGAAATGTATGAACTCGAGTAGGCATACAGGTTTCTAACTATGATTCTTCGTTATTAAAGCAAGTGATAAATCATTTCTTATACGCACATAACTCGTAAATATCAGATGCGTGGCAGAGATTAAAATTTAATACGCAGTATGAAAGACTGGAATTTTAACCGCTTGAGTCCCCATCCTTACTATGATGACTTTTTCTATTTTTATGTGAAATAAGAAGCTAATGAGAATGCAAGCCACCTGATGTTTTGTAGTTGCTACGGGCCATGGACATCCATATACGATCTCAAACAGAACTGAAATCCTACTTCAGGTATCGACCTTAAGTTCAGTTCTGCTTGAAGTTGTATCAAGCACACCTCTTTTGAGGACTAAGTCTTCAAGAGCAACGCATCTACATACGATAAAATAAGCCATCCATCTCAGTATGGATGCCTCATTTCTAAGCGTAGCCGGCAACTGTAATTTTCCGGCCGAAATACAAGAATTGCTTCGGTTGAACATAGTTTGACCACCTATGAAACTATATTTGTGACTATATGAAAATTTGCTAGTTCAATTCTAAATATGAAAATGGTACCACCGATTATCTATAAATAATATTAAACAACGTCGCGTCTGCCTGTCTGTATGTTCGTGATAAACTTAAAAAGTAGTGACCGGATTTTCTCACAGTTTTCAACAACAGGTAGTGATTTCCTGAGAAAGGTTTTGGTGCATAATAAGTTAATATTTTTGTAAATTGGGCGAGAAATTAAATATTTAAATTCAATATAGTAATTTAGTCGTTGTTCGAAACAGGTGTTTCTAATTTATTTAATTCGTTTTTGCATGCATGTTTGAAAGAATAATAATATAAGTAAATATAAAGTCTATTACCCGAGCGAAGCTGAGCCGGGTCGCTAGTTCCTATATAAACTGATAACAAAGTTGTACCACATTTATCGTAATAATATGTTATTAAAGTATATTTATTTCGTCAATTTTACTGCAACTGTATTAAGTTCTTATAGGAGTGGTTTTATTACAACATTAATTATGTCCGAAATGTTTATCTCGATCGTAAATCAAATCTATGGCCCTCACAGCAAATACGATACAATTATGAGCTCACGCAAGTAATTTCGAACTTATATCTGTACTATTCTCGCCCGTGGCTTTGCTTGTGTTATTATTGAATCGAATCGTCCAATCAGGCATTCCATTGGTTCCATATAGGCATTTTCTAATTGGCGTCCGTCACTTCGATCGAACCCGGTTGGAATTTTTTATGTGAGAAGAGTAGCAAAAGAGCATGCAAACCACCTGATGTTAAGTAGTCGCAGCCCAAAGACATGCACGTACAACCTCAAACATGATTGAAATCCTATCTGGGCTTGAACGTAGACATTTTGCTACTCCTGATGACTAAGATATACCGGGCACTGACAATTAATTGCCGATATGTCAAATCTATTAAAAATAATTTTACACTATGCAACTGTTAGCAAATTATTTATCAAGTTACAAAAAAAATGTTCGTTTTTCTCCTATATTGAGAGAAATGAATGTTCTCTGGCGGAAATTAAAGTATTTCTATTCATTTAGTTCGTACGAGATGGGTACCAATTCGTGCTGACCGAAGTATATCTTGTGGTGTAAATTCGGTCAATTGTGTAAACCGATTATCTTGTTTATCCATTACCATAATTTTATTATATTTAGGGTCTTTTTATATAAAAATAAATCCTCGCCCACATACCTACGCCGTACATGAAAATTTCAGATAATGGCTCGATTGCATCTAAATAAAAATTATACTGTACAATGTATTAAATACTAAAAAACTAAAAATATTTAGTTTTTGTTTTTGTTCCACCTTTATGCTCAGGAGTATACGTATCCACATGCGATCTTAGAACTTTAGTCCTGTTGCATACGTCTACAGCGACTACTTAATGTCCGGTAGCCTGCAATTTTTTCTTTTTTCACATAATAAAAAAAACTGGTTTTGGCATAAAGAATAATCTATTAACATACAAAACATGCCGATGACTTGGTAACCTTTCTTCTTTTAAAAATCGAAAAATCGGTTAAAAAAGATCTGAATGAAGTATACGTAGTTTTCGTGTCCCGCGGTGTACCACAGAATGTTTATGGTAACGTTGCAGGAACACGCTACTAGAGCGAAACCGCATAGTTTTTTGTTTTCATTTTTGGCCAACTTCCGTATACTGTTAATTTTTTGTACGTCCACAGTTTTGTAAAATGTGCTTTTAAATTCATTCGCACTCCATTTTCCTCTTTTGTTCATGTTTAAGTAATTTTTTTGTTTCATTTATAACGGAAATTGAACAGCTGAAACTAAGACGATTTTAATTTCTTAAGCGATTCATATGAAATATTACATATAATAATAAACTGAGATTTTTATTCAAAGAATAAACGTTATTTATATAGTTTAAAAGATTATGAAAGTATTTTCGGAATTTTCGGAATTTGAAATCTGGGGTATAACATAGGTGTAAAATCTTTACGGATTTTTGATTACGTTTACATATTTTTTCAAATATCCAGGTAGGGTTAAAAGAGAGAATATATAGAGTTGTATCATTTACTGGCAGGTATGCCTTGTAATGTCGACTACTAATACAATATAAATAACTTTAATAAAGAGACATATTGTTTATCTAATAACTTGAAAGGTGGTAGGCCGTTAGAGCTCGCCCGGGGCGGTACCATCGCCAACCTCATAACCCGCCGTAAAGCAACATGTTCTTCATGTATTGTGTTTCGGTTGGGGAGGTGTGGCTGCCGGATACACA
>DWON01003890.1:0-17173 GCA_018251015.1 Phocides pigmalion okeechobee | reverse complement strand
ATAAAGGTAACGAAAAAGAAATAAATATAAATTATTTGTCATCACATTTAGTATATCATGAAAGTTTTATAACAAAAAGAAACTATACGGCATCGGCTGGACTATTACCCTCGAAATCCTTTTCGACCCGGGGCCTTAATTGTTAGGTTCCTAGTTCGCTAATGCGGGAACATACTAACATAATACTAACGATGTAACGGAGGAAACGTACGCACCCCTACAACATTCAATTGTAAATATTCAGGATATTCCACTTAATACTATAAAGAACGGAAGCAAATGTCAACCTTATGTAAAAGGGGATAAGGTTGTATTACAAGGCTATTTAATTAATGATAGGCAGTGTGAGGTCAGTGATCGTCCCTAAACTAAAGTTTGCGGTCCAATTTATGTCCCACTTGAAACTATAGTTTGACACAAAACCTGATTTAATGTGCAAAATAATTACGAAAACTAAACTCAGTTACAACACATTTTGAATACTTAGACCCCATCGGTCACCAAGTTTTAATTAAAAAAATCATTTGATATAAAACTTCTTTCATTAGTGATAACTGCGAAAGTTGCCTGCTCAAGGTAAAAAAAAACATCAAAAAACTTTCTTATGGTTCCCATCATCAGAGCTTCACCAAACCTCACATGAAACACCCCGTTTCGAACGAAAGAAGAATCATAATAATTGGATCACGGAGTAAAGAATTATCGCTGAAAATACTTTAAAAAAATCATTTCCGTCGAATTGCTAGTCTAAGTTACGATATTGCAGATGCACGAAAACTTCTGACACGATAGCTGTAATCATCTATAGATAGATAGTAGTAGCATTCGAAGAACTAAGATAATAAAGACTAAGTTAGGACACGTAACCGTGCCTGAACCGCGAAGTTAAGGACTTTAGATTATCATCTCAAACTTCTATCAAAAGAAACCTAGATAATCCACGTACGTAACTTGTCTGCTCAACTAACATTGGCGTATGACTTAAAAGCTTTCACATATTATAACTCATATAAATATGTAAATGTATGAAACTTCATAACTTAAGTTGTTTTTATCATTATTTCCAACTGGATACCTATTAGTTATAGCATTAGTCTGTCTGCGTTAACATTATATCAATATGTCTACCTTCTCAGAATGTGGTCGTAAAATTAATAAAATAACTTAGTTAACATCAATATCTTTATTTATTCTGACTTCTGTGTTATCAACTCTAGGATATAGGCTTTTTTCCCCTCTTCGGTCCTGCAGTCGATTGAACCAATTCCAATTTGCACGCCGTCTAATCGTCGTTCACTCGACGCATTGGATCCCTATTTCATCCTCTGGTATCGGCTCTGGTTGGAGACCCAGATAAATGATGATTTAAAATCATAATGCGTCTTATGGTTAGGCGGTCTTTACCTTTCAACTTACATTTATTGCTAAACTTCAAAAGGTTAGGTTTTCAAACAGGTGTCATTCAACCACTCAAGGATACGTTGAATCGCATTACGTAAGTATCTTTACCTTAAAGTACAACAAACTGAACTGTAACCGAGGAATTCTAAAACAAAAATACAATATAAGTAAAATTTTCTTTGTTCTGAATACTATTCAACTAGTGAAGCAGTTAATTCTGTAGATGACGTCAGAAGTCTGACAAGGTAATTGCAACATTGTATGAAGCCATAATATTATGGCATTATAACCCTGTCAACCTTAGCAAACAGGGCGCGCAAAGCCGATGTACTGATTTTATACTGTATACTTGACATTCATTCAGTCAGGCTGGGCTACTCTTCACACATAATAAAGTCTTGACATTTTTCTGTGTTAGATATAACGTGTTTAAATTAGAAATTCAATAATATCTAACATAGTGTAACGTCTTCAGTTCGATCGGTTAGTTTATTGCTAATTCGGTTCAGTTTCGGTAATAAGTGTCGAGATATTCTTACGTTTTGATGGGAATGTTCGATTGTCATCACTTACTCGTGAGAGGACCATCTTAGTTCTCGTGATCCGTGATCGACTTCAGATTGGACTGGTCTTATATAGAGTTGGTTAGATGTCCATGGGCGGCAGTGACCACATACCATCTTACGGATTTTATGCTCAGTTGCTATTTAGATCAATAAAAATATATAAAACAATAGCACTATAATACATATTGTCATATATATTTGAATGAAAATTTGCAAACAATTACAACAAACAAACTAATCGTTACCAGGAAATCGGACACAACTAGAAATGGTCGCGTTAACTTCCGCCGACAAACCGATAATTTCTATCTGATTTATTACTTGCACTTCCGTGAGTTCCATTTTGGTTTACACACAAAAAGTTTTCGAACAAGTAGTCTCACGTTTGATCGACGCTGCTGGTAACAAGAGTGCTAGTTCATATCTTGCGCAGAGAATTGCGATCGCAATTCAGCGCAGGAATACAGCCAACATACTTGGCACCATGCCGCATAGACTTGGACTCTTTAAATTGTTTAGGTAAGACTTTTATTACAATTAGTCTTAGGGAATTCCATGTACGATTTGTAAAAATTATCATTGAAAATAATTTTTTCACTGTTACGAAAAATAGACAGGGTTGTTACGGCAGTAACACGGACACCTACCGATCGACTCTCGATGGGTATTGATTACAAATAACCATTGGAAAACTTTCACGATTGACCTCCTAATTTATCCTTTTGGACATTTGAACAGAATAATTGAAATAGTTTTCGTTGGGTTTTCATAAATCATATATACTATAACCAATTAAAAATACACTGACTATAAAAATGTTTAATTTTCCAGTCAAAACATCCTTCTGAGATGTTTCTGGAACATTATGGCTTGTTTTCAGGGGATGAAGACGTTTTTCAGACAATACTACAAAACTGTAATACGAAGTCAACGGTACAGCGTCTGACTCTGCTATCACAAATATATATGTTATGTAAGATGACGCCTGTGTCACGAGTTACAGATATTTATAAGAGTATGTTTTTTAAGGTGAATTTGCAATTTTGAGCCTGATTACGGAAGTAAATTAAAATTGGAATAAATAAAAAAGATATGCAGAGGAATAAACGCGCTAATAACAACAAAACCCCCCAGCTAGCAGCGATCTATCGGAAATAAGACACTAAGATGGATTTGGATGGACGGAATATTAACACAGCAAGGGATGTTTTAGGGTTCAATCGCAAAAAATCAGCGCAATGAACTGAAAAGGTAAAGATCAAACATTCGAGGATCAACCGCATGCGATCAAAAATATACAAAATATACATTTTGTTTTGAAGTCAAATGAACGTCAACTGGAATCCGCCTAAGTGCGTAATGATGGAGGGACGAATATCCGAAGGACGGCGGCAGCTTTAAAGAAATTCTCTCGGTCCGCTAAACTTTCTCAATTAGGACTTGCCGGCTCGGGGCGAACGGCGTGCCTGCGACGCCGGAAAAAGCGAAAAAATTAAGGCGAAGTCATTACATTGGTCACTTCTTACATTACCAAGTACGAATCTACATTTGTAAATATAAGCTTAACGTATTATTGCTATTTATTTGTCTCACTAAAGTAATATAGAAATGAATGCCAACTAATCCGATAGATACTTTATTGCGCCCTTTTATTTGATCGTATAATAGTTAAGATAATAATGATTAGGCTACATACACCAAATATATATAAAATTCTTCATTTAATCTATCCTAACTCTCATGCTTCATTTTCTTGAACGAAATGGAAACCCTTTTCTTCACGAAGGTGTTTTACACCTCAATATGAATGTAGTATATATTAATTGTAGAAAATAATGTTATAAATATATGTTAGAAATTAATATACACAAAACATAAAATAATAAATAATCGATTTAATGTCCATATTCTCATAATCAAGCATGAGTAACCAAGTACACTCACTGCTCTCCGGACCAGCGCCTTAACCAAATCTTCTCAAAACATTTAGGTGCAGACTATTCGTTTCTTAGCGAATCGATTTCAACTCGTTGAAGAGTTTTCAAATATCATCGACCCAACGAAGCGAGAAGAGCATATCCACGGGCTAATAGTCCGCTAGGAAGATAATCGGAAAGAATTTGATTTCGATGCCCGAAATCAGTTTTAAACAAATGATCGGATTCTTCTGTTTGAAGATATCTGAGATCATTATTGCTCGTGGTTCGCTCGTTATCTTTCAATAACCTGTCTCTTTTATCTATAAATTTGACTGAAGATTAACTGATCATATTTAAAGTAAATTAGAGTAAGTAAATAAGAGCATAATAAATTAAATCACATAGTTAAAAATCTGAAAACCTACTTTATGAGCAATTGTTAATGCATTTTACACACACTAACACTATCAGTGGAACTGCAAATTCTAACTACACCGAACATAATATAAGTGAAAACAGATAGTATGAGCAAATGAGTAATTTTAAAATCTTGTTCATTCTAGTTCAAACTCCGAGGGAACGTAGACATTTAACTTATCTATTTAACGTTTGAAATTCTAATTGTAGTCTTGAACAAAATGGCTCATATTATCTCATTTCCAGCTTTACGGGCGCGATACGCCTCGATACAGACGAGTTGGTCTTAGGACATGATACTAAAGTTAATGGGGAATAGGATTGAAAGTTGGCCACACGCCGTTTCATCGTAAGAACATAAAACAGTCGTAACTGAGTAATGACGTACGATCTCTGCAAACAGTAGGTAAACATATGTTGTACATAAATAGTTAAGAAAAGTCTTTAACATATATTTTTTTATACACACATGTTTGAAATTATAACTTACGAATTTGGATCGGAACAATCATTGGTTGCAGCGATTTCGGGGACAATCTCCATTTCTATCGAGTACATAGGAGCACATAAAGTACGTCGAACAGATCGGAGACTAGCCAGGCTGTAACGAAAAATTTACACGACCACAGATTTCAACAATTTACGTTTCTTCAATGTTTTTTAAATCATTAACCTTAGCCAACAGGGCGCTCAAAGCCGATGCTCTGATTTTACACTGTACTCTTGACGTTCATTAAGTATATGTAAATACCTTACAATGAAATAAAATATTTGAATTCGAATTATTATATTATTTGGGATTGATATTAAATATGGATTTACTTCTTACCGTAAGATAAACAGCTTATCCATGTTCCACAATACACAAATACATGAAAATGAACACTACATATTAAACAGCTACCGTGCGATATTTCGAACTAACCATGCAACCACCCGCAGCCACGCCCGCCATAACCACAAGCCATGTAACTGGTTCGAAATATCGGCAATTAAAAAGCGTTAATCGTGAGTACTCATAACATAACATAACGTATAAGTTACCGTGTAATTTGATCAGTGCGCCTGAAAACGGCGTAACAAATAACGTGTAACAAGTTTACTGTTTCGCGGTTCATAGTTGCGAATAACAGACTAACATTGTCACGAGAACTCCAGCCTCGCGACACGACAATGACCAACTATGCAGGTTAGCTTGGTTTCTAACTAACGGAACTCCGGCGTAGGCGGCGTCTGTACTGGTAACGAATATGATATTACTCGTACGTGCGTGTAGCATTTATATTTTTACGGTGGTATGGAAAAAGGCGTCGGCCGTTAAGACCAACTGATTTTATGTGGCCACTGTAGCTTACGGACATGCCCACCATTAAGTTGGAAAGTTAATTCAAGTACATAGTTCTGTCATGTTGTATGAAATCCAAAATAATAAAGTATTTACAAAAATGTGTTGTAAAAATCATATATTTTTATATCGGCTTTCGAGTACATTTTTATGCCGTAAGATCTTCCGCAGGTATAAATATCACTTCCAACATAAACTGAACTTTTGTAAAATTATAATTTTGCATCTTTTATGGAAACTACTTTACATATTCGCATACTAGCTCTATGTATTATATAAAAGAGAAAGGTTACCCTGTCAATACAGAGATCGACCGAAATCGCTGTAGTCACAATTCTCAAATTTACCAGGCTTTGGAAATTTCATCCCAAAGGGGCAAAATAGAGTTTGAAATATTGTATGAAAACTTATAAAACAGATAATGAAAATTTGTATAATGAACATATTTTATTTATTTTATAGAGTTGCTTCAAATATACAAATCAAGCTACACGGTTAATTGGAATATAGTAATGCATGCATGCATGCTATAGACGAAGTTATGTTCGCATCTCCTCACGGCGGTGTTATCATTACTGGAACTCGGGAGACTTCGACAGTACAACTATGCAGGTTAATTTACAACTTGCACAACTATATCGTAGCTGACGCGTACCTACACCTGTACACAACGTACCTGTGTTACACGTACGTTAATGCTAACTACCCTATGTCACTGTACAGAGCGTAGCCCGTATGTTTGCGCACCGGTTATCTGTACATAGTTACGAGATATTCAATCATGTATATAATAATGTAGTATTAACTGCAATTTGCAACTGTTACCATTGTCGAGATTATCGATCAACGTCACAGTAACTTGTTGACGTCATTTGAACGATATGAGTCTGGTAAACAATTACTTTATGATAATCAAATGGAATAATTTACATTACGCGTAGGTTTATTGTAGGTAAATATCATTTACTGATTCTGTGATGAATAAGACGCTACTTCAAAACAAAAGGGCCACAACGCGAATAGACCTAATTTTACAGGTGAGCCATTTAAAGTTTTCAAAATCAGTTCTTGTATAGTTGCTCTGTAATTTTAAAACTCATAAATAGGTGTTCTACACTGATAGAAAGATATTTTTATTCTGCTTTTAATGATTGATATGTGACCGACAAAATTTGAATTTTTACAATAAAAAGGATTTTGAATATTTTTGATTCGTGGCCCTTTTGTTTTAAAGTAGCGAAGATTATTACAACGCCTACACAAGTTGGCTACGCACGATCCGGCGTAGCAAATGTGTACGGAATATTTAATCGGAAACGCTACGACGCTACGATATTAAATAGACATTTAAAGTGCTAATTTATGACCTCAGAACGAACTGATAGAATCTTGTCAAAACAGGTATTATTCTAATTTCAAGTTATTTTTATCCGATATAAATTGAAGTATAAAATTACATTCTCTTTAATCATAAATCTAATTTTGTATGTTTAAAAACGTTACAAAGGATTATAAGAATGTATTTAATGAGAGTGAATTTTTAATAAAGCGATGGAATTATTAAAAATATCCGACAACTCATTGTGAACCAATTTCATATAATTGACATATGCGCGCTTTGGATCGAAACGTCGACATAAAATATTAATGACTTCATGAGTATAAAAATAAAAAATTAACATACCGAAAGTTTGAATTCATTACTATTTGAATAATAACTTTGCGATACATACTCCCACAATGTAATATATCGAACGTGCATTGTTTTATAAACGAATCATTGCCACTCAAGCGTATTGACGCAATGAATCACTTCACTCTACAATGCAGTGAGCTGTCCACCGGTTATTGAATGTCCTGCACTTGATACATTTCATTTTCGTCTCTATTAAATTTAATATAATTCATTGATTGCACATTTATTACACACAAAGCGTGATATTTCGAATCTCATTCAACTGTTTAAACACGTGCATATGAGAAATTATTTGTCGCTTGTTTCTTCTTTTATCATACATTCATTGGACGGATTGCATTCTCAATAAAAGAACTGAAAAACCTAGTTCACAACGTTGGCCCAGCCCATATACAGTACTATTGGCCATAGCACATTTTACACTTCTCAAGAAAGCGCTAAAAAATACGAAAACCCTAACGTAAATTATCTTATGAGATTTTACTTTACCTTTAAAAACAAATTTCCATTTCAAGCACATATAATACTCACACCAAAAATTAACGTTCATGTTTATACGTACACAATGATCGTTTCTCGTTACAAAACGCAGGTCCCTTAATAAAATTAAACAAGTTGCAAAGTGACAACAAACAACTTTTATTACAGCACTCGACTCGTAACAATATTCCAGCGTTTCTCAAGTTTTATTCCTTGAAACTCCGCTATTGACGAACTCGTAATCCACCTTACGTATTATAAACAACTCGTTTGAACCAAACTCTACTCTGAGTACTAAGTTATAGTTTGACACAACTCGAGTTCACTTGAACATTGGTGGTAAAATTGAATAAATGACTTTGAGATAAAATACATTTTTTAAAATTAAATTTAACCACGGCTATGAAACTATTTGGTTAGGTAAGGATTAACATCATGATACGAATGGTCTACCCATGATTTAAATGCGAATAAACAAGTTTTGAGTTCATCCATTACAAACAAACATACACAAACCTTTTGTACTTTATAATATTAGTATAAATACAGTCTTTATCAAGTGAACATGTACAAGTAAACAATAGAGCATATATAAATCTCATCTTTGCGTGCAAACAACAAAACAATAAGTGTTATTGTTTTTACACAACTCGAAAGTATTTGTGAATTATAAAGGAAGGCAATAACAAAGAAATTCTATTACGTGTTTGTGGACGTGTGTAACTGATGAAATTGGGTGTGCTTTAACTTAAATTCTATGTTTACTAACATTTATTTACCTTTATTTCTAGACTAACGTTTTACACAGATTCTTCTGTACACAGATCCTTATATATTTTAATTTAAAATCAAATCTTGTTTCGGCCAAACATTTTTATTCCTAAACTCAAATTTCCTAATATAAGGTTTTTATTTTATAACTGTTCAATTTGGCGGAACATACCATTTTTATGAGAAGTAGAAAAAAGTGTATGAAGGACGAACATAAGTAGGTACATGAAGGTTATGAAATATATTTACAGCGGGTTTGTTTACAATGCTATTAGACGACCTATTTTGTGTATAGTGTTTACAGCGAAACATTTTTTATGGAAAACAAAAAGATTTTACCGACTAAAAATGAGTACAATAAACATAAACAACGTAGCGACTGCTATGAAATCTGTAAATACTTGTACGACAAATAAACCATTGTAGTTTATTTGTTGTACAAGTATTTTGTACAACAAATATGTATTTGTAATTAACACTAAAAAAGTATAGCTGTTTATCTAAATAGAGGCGGTGGTCCAGCTTGATGTAGGTCACCAGATAAGGTCTCAAGTGTTCCCTCTTAATCGGTCCAAGGACCGTTTTATGTAGACGAGATAGACGTTCAAAGCTTAAACTGGCGAAAATCTACATATATATGCAATAAATCTGATTTTAGATAAATGTCGTGTTTTAAAGGGCACTACGATTACACACATCTAGCGCGAAGCAATTCAAGGGTTTTGGTGCAAAGATGTGTTTAGTGGTTTACTTACTCAAGAAACAATAGTCTCAATACAAATACAATTACATATATTGGCAGTAGTTTCTGGTACTGCATTGGACACTTTAATGAAACATCACGGATATGTTCACTGCAGGTCAATAGTGTTTTGTTTATTTAAAAACAGTGTATATTTAGTAACAGTATGTATGTTTAGTAATAGTATGTTACGAAAACAAAAATGTTATCGTATCCATAAATTACAAAATTAATATTTTATATACAATTGTATCGCGCAAATAAGTTGTGTCAATTTTTATACTTCAACTCATACACACACACAGCAGTAGCAGCAAGTGTACATATAAATACGAGTGTTTACTTTAAATTTAAATTGTCATATTCAATTAGCACTGAGAAACAACTACCTGACGTAGGCTACGAAATTATAGCTACGCAGCAGAACCGCTACGTAGCTCTGTTTAAGCGGTCTACGAACTTTTGTATGTAAAATAAAATTACGTATTATAATAACATAGTAATTTAAAGAAACACATTATTGTATATTAGTTTTTTATATAATCGATTTCCATTGTGTTCCGAAATACCAAAAAGAGAAGTAATTTTGAAATAACTATGTGTTAAGCGACCGCGGCAAAGCTTAAGATCTATTTCATGCTGGTCACATTTTGCGTTAAGGATTTTAGCCTATTCACATTTAATTTTCACTCGAACCAGTGATGAATTGCATTATGCGAGGTGGTATCCCTTCAAAATAAATTTTCATCAGAAACGTATTTACGAGCGACGCTGGGGTATTAAATTAATGATTGTTGACTGAACGCGCTCGTTGCGTCAACACTGCACTTACACGTTTTTGTACTTTACATAATTTTGGTTCATGATGCACAGCTGAGTAGGCTTCGCGAAGGACGTACTTACGAACACGAAAAAAAACCTTTTTTTATTATAACATAGGAACACAAGAACGTTCTTAAAAGTGTTATTATTGGGAAAACATAAAAAAGAATGTGTTGAACATATCTGTACCGTTCACGTTCAAAATAATATGGAGATCGATTCTGAGAAACTAAATATCACTTATTTGAATATATTTTTTCTGAAAAACATAATAACACAAACAAGTTCAAAAGGAAAAATATGTGGTATGTAAGAAAAGATCTATCGTTTGGATTCTGAACAATATAGTAACCAATTTTCAGAAGGTAAATTTAATTTTTATTCACAAATATGAATATCTTAAAACATAAAGAAAAACTTACACATAAAGACACAAACGTTCACAATGTAATCTAAAATGCAAAATTCTTTCGGTACAACAAAATGATGAATTAATTGAGCTCCACAAGTATCCATTACGCGGTCTGCCCTTAACGGATTGGCGTGTCAGCCACTCGTCAACGCAAGCAAGCCTACTGCTTCATTAAGCACGTCATCAGATTCCGCTACACGTCAACCGAGATGGTTGTATGAGCTGACGTTACTAAGGATGACATTCACTGAACCATGGAATACATCAGTGCAAAATAAACATATGAAATGCTCACTGCTCACTACGTGTAAGTGCACCGGAAATACACATCCTTAGTGGAAGAATATACGATTTTAATCTAATATCATCGGAGGATTTATCTATTGTGCCGTATAATGAGTACTGACGATTAATGCTCTTTAGTTGCCGATATTTTGAACCAGTTGCATGATCCACGGTCACGGCGAAACTAACCACATGACCGTGACCCCGAGCCATGCAACTGGATCGAAATATAACATAATACCTTAGTGGTAGATTTGTAAAAGTAGTTAATGCGATTCATGGACATTAGGAAATAAAATCTATATAAACACGAGTCCTAATCAAACTGATGTATTAACGATTAGGGAACGACTTGAAAGTGTGCCACTCGATCGCAGGCTTCTGTTCGAGTTTGATGTCGAGTCTATCCCAGGAATTGGCATTGCCGCGATCATATTCAGTATTGAACACATTAAACAATTTTTAGGTTTTGGGACAAAGGTGTGATTCCCCGTTCATTTATATGTTCGAGGACCACGTTAAGAACTGAAACTATCACTCATAACGCAACTTTTATAGATAAACTTTAAGTGGGATTCTATTCTCAATGTCAACGTCGTGGGAGCTACGCGTACCAAACCAGCAGACTCTTGTATAACCCTCCTGTGAAATAAGTGTGACATTTGATGCCGCTGCGGTCAGACCACGAAGTGTTTACGACCACTTAATAATTCTAAGGCTGTAAATAATCGTAAGCTGAACAGCTGAGCGGTGTGAAATACTGCAGTATGTTAAACGCTTCATCCCTAACGAATTGCCGCGTCAGCCGCTCCGTCGCCAGTAGCCGCTTATCCACGCATTACGAGTAGGTTCATTAACCACGCAGTCAGTTATCAGCATCATGTCAATGTATCTTACGTTATAACATGAAGTCCCTATTTTAATCAATGATTTAATATTCATTTTTATATAATCTCAACTTCTTAAAAGTCAAGCATATTGGAAATTTTAAATAATTTCTTATATATTATTTTCTATATTTATGTATATGTATTACAATATGAATCTAGACCCAGAATACTTATCTAAAATCATCGTTTTAATATCTGTCTGAATACGTTTTTTTGTATCCTCGGAAACTTTTAAACAGTTTTTTTTTTATTTAATGGTTTACAGAAAAAACGGAATAAATATAAAAAAGCAATAATCAAGGGCGGATTCAGGGCAGTCTGTTAAACGACACGCCATTGAGATGCGAGGCGTGTTCTTCGGCTCCGGACCGAAAGAAAGCCCAGGTATTGTCTCTACTAATATCGTAGAGAGATATCTTGTGGTACGGGTAACGTTGACACCTACTATATTTTTTAAAACAAAATCCGAAAAATCAACGTACAGCCGAAATCGTTAATATTATATCGCATACTTTAAAATAACGGAAGGAATTTTGAAAACTTCATTCCTAAAGGGATAAAATACGAATTGAAAGTGTATATGAACGTATTGTTGTATCGAAAATTATTTGTCTTAAGGCATTTTCGTCTAACCACGTTATTTATAATCAAAATAGTAAACAAACCATGACAGGAAATCTTCGAAAGAGATCAGCGATTGCGACACTTTAGACAAATGTCGCACATAACTCTCCTAAATCGTACCTCGAAAACAATTCCTTTTTAGCCCTAATGGGAAACGTGACTGCTAAGCCTTAAATTCGATTGATAAATGACCTTGTCTTTGAAGAAAAAGGCATAGACATTCGCTGAATGTTAATAACCTCTACACTTCAATACTTATTGTGTTTATTTTGGTACTTGGCTTTTATGAAGTAAGTATATATTTTATTATATTTACAGATAACTAAAGTACGCAGAGCCTCATAGTATGGACACTACTGTGTACACAAAGCACGCAATAAATGGAATCAAATTAATTTATTACTTTTAAGAGTTATTAAAAAATCTCTACTGATGAAGTAAGAGATTTTATTTTTATACACTATCACCATAATAAAAAGAACCTTTATTTACAAACATGTATAAATTAGGGTTTGAAAATATTAGACACCTACGGCTTGCTCGGTGCGGCTTACTATATATATTAATTACTTTTATTATTTTTCTTATGTGCATCCAATTCATATTAGTAGTGAATGCAGTCCATGAACATCAAACTTCAAGGCCCATGAGGTTAATAACGTTTCTATAGTAAAAGGTCTTCCGATAAGGCATGCCTACCAACCACACCCTTGATACATAATGATTGTTATGTTTAGGCAGAAATAATAACCAATATTATCGTGTTTTCTGAAACATCTCTATCATCTCTTGATAATAAAGGATAATATGCACAAGATTTCATTAATTATTTTTTAAATTGTTTTCGAATTTAAACGACTCAAATATATCGTCATCAGCTCATTATTGCTCTACTACTAAGCACGGATCTCCATTCAAAATGGGAAGGATTAGGCCAAAGGGCGCTAGATAATAGGATTCGACCCCAAGATGCTCCATGTGAGAGGCCGGAATCTTAATCAATAGGCTATCACTGCTTTTAAATATATATGACAACTTAATTTATATGCACGTAATTGTGTATGCAGACGTGGTTTTTCATATCCTGTTTCGGAATATGAGTACACGATGAATGAGGAAATTATATTTCTCGAGATACGCACGTAGCGAATGTGGGAGAAGTGCCTAATCCGAGATTACTGTTACGGATATTCGTAACAGATTATGTACACTAGTGTACAAGTATTATATATTCCACTCATATTTTCAATACGATAGCTTAAGACAGCGTACAAAACAATTAAGATATATTTCTTAAGTTTTATTCAACGGCAGTAAATTTGTGTATGATACAAATTAGATAATTATACACATGGACACATGATATTATATGATATTGATAAGTATAAAATAAACTTTTATCTTATGCAAGTGTAGGCATAATAAAGTGTACCTAACTCAGCGCTTTATACAAGGAATAATTTGACAAAAACTAAGATAAGGACTGAACGTACAAAGAAGAATCTTATCAACGTCCCCAAATGACAGGATGACGGATTGACTCACGGAAAGCTTTCTGAGTAGCGTGTTACGTGTCACCTGTCAACGAATGCCAGGTAAGCTTCGACACGTATCACGAGACTCCGGGATGTCATAGGCTCGCTGCTAAGCGGGTTAAGGCGTAATCCGACCCTCATCAAACACCGATGTCAACTTGAACTCAACAAACATACGTATAAACCCAAATTCACGCGAGAGTCATGACGTCCTGGTAATCGGGCACTCGCGACGTGGCGCGGGGAGCACGCGGGCGGGCGCGTGCGGTCGCCAGGGCGGGCGGCCGATCACTGAGGGCGGCCCGGGCACCCCCGCGCATCCCTGCCCGAGCTCATCCCCCGCAACAGAATCTCTCAATTATTTTATTGGGAAAGCTAATGAGACGAAAGACATCGACCGGATCGTTGTCTGATATTCCCATGGTTACAGCCAAACGCTAAAACCCAACGGACAACCCCGGCACAGATGTAATTTAAATTGAAGATGCAATTAAAATCTGATATTCAGCATTGGGTTTTTATTCCTTAAACATCTTATCATCTTCATCTTAAACCATTACAGTTCCAGAACTGAGCATACCTCTTTTGAGAACATTAAGGAGAGCTCTCATGCATGTAAGTTTCCTCACGATGTTTTCACAGACATCTTGACGTACGTATAAAACTTATTCTCGTAACGTGTCATCCTAATGGCAGTTGTACAAAGTTTCATACATATAGTTTCAGTTACATACATGTGTCCTTCATTATATATGATGGGTAGAAATACATAGGTTTACGCTATTTTCTTAACAATAGATTACATACATTTTTTATTAAATAACTTCAAAAAGCGGTAATAGAAACAGTTTCCGCAGTTGGGATGAATGTTTAGTCAAATTACAAAGTTACCTATTTAACACAAAAAAAATACACGTGGTCATTAAAAACATAACTTAGTATCAAGTTTTTATTTCTTAAAGACATTGTAAAACTAAATTAGTAAAAAGCGCCAGCACGCCAATTATAGAGGAATAAATAATCATGTAATCCCTCCTCTATCTCTTTTGAAGACTTATCTGATGATACTCTATATGCTCCATATACTGCTCTCATAGATAACGCCTAACATGCAAAATAAACTATACGGTGCTAATTGTCATCAACTAAAATAGCTCCGCATAGTTCATTAATAGACGAATAAACAGACAGTAAACTTTGCAGTGTACGGGGTTCTATTCCTGTCTAGTGGCTATACAACTGTAGATAACAGCATAGTTGGGTCGCCACAATGGTTTAATGTTACAGACAAGTAAGGTATTAAATATAAAACTACTTAAAATCTACATAACAATTTTCTTGGTATTTATTGACGCAGATTATAGAGAAGCAACTACGACAGATTTCAAAGTTCTTTCTTCATTTATGAAATTAAATAAATTACATATAAAAGCTTATCAGTGATATAAACGGTTAAAGGTCAAAGAGACAAGTAGAATGCGTGACCCGTGGCGTGCTCGCGACGGCTCCGGTTTAAAAACCGTCAACGTTACGCTCAAAGCGAATTTCATACGCACTTTGAACTTTGTGAAACAATTCCATGAAAACTGGTCCGGCACGTGAAATTCAAACGGTAAAATAACTCGGCTAGTTTATACGCCCGTTTACCCCGTTGTTCTGCAAATCTGGCCAGCTCCACTCACTAAGCTAAGGTCAGTAGGGTTGTCTGACTTCAAATGTAAAAAATACGCAACAATTCCATTCCAAATCGGCGCAACCATAAAAATTTATGTCTTTGACAGTTTTGTAGCATTTTTTATTCATTTAAAAAGTGTAGCTAACTATTGTGCATATAACCTGATGTTATGCAGTCACCACGAATAACCACAAACAGAACCGGAGTCCTTGCTAAGGTCGTAGGTACATTCGTTGCTGTTCTTGAGAACTGAGATAGGCGCCGTACTCGTAAATGTAGTCGTAAATCGCATCCCTCCAATCAAAACAGAAGATTTGTTTCACGGTAGATTATGACAGCGGTGGTAGCACTACCCGATCAGACTCTACCATGATTCTACCCAGTTTACCACGCAAATAACGGATTCCGTTTTCGGAAGAGTGACATTTAAATAATATGTATATTTACATAGATGTGTCCCCAGTTCCCATAACATGGGAAGTTCTAGGTACAAAATACATGTTTATTCATTTTAATTAATGTTTATCTCGTAGGCGCGTTCTCAAAGCCACTACGACAGACATTCAATTCAATTACGGTTCTATTGCAAATAAATGATATTTGTTCCGTATACAGCCTTAGTAATGGAATTACTTGTCTGTGATAAAATTATTCATATACAATAAACTTAGTATAAATCGATAGGAATTTCTTCCAGCAATGAATGCTAGCGAAGAAAATCTAGAACCAATGTGAATTAGAACAACGTAGACCTTTTTAATCAATTCATTACTGCTCATTAGTCATTACTTCAGCGCAAGTCCTCTGTCCCACTCTGAATGGTTAAGCAATACGCCACGCTATAAAATCCGTATTGGAATACTTCACACATCTTTAAGAATTTTATGCAGAACTTTCAGATTTCAATTTCCTCGCCATTTTATCGTTAACGAAAGCAAATATCATTTCTAATACGCAGTTTGCTTTAATTAGAGGCGCGTACCAGGAATTGAAACTTCATGTATAAAAACTTCAATATTGCTACTAAGCTATAGCAGCTTAACCACCAAACCATAATCTTACACTCCTGACATTGTAACGATTATTCCACTCTTTAGTGATACCAGTCGTGTTTTTTGCTTAACGACAATGGCAGCCCTGCTGAGAACGGCCACAGTAGCTGGATCGCAACTGTAATCTCCAAGTGAAATTGGACGGTGCGCAGTTTTGCTTGCAATATTTCCAGAAATATCCTCCTGAAAAAATTCCTCTGCATATTGTAACACGACGTTATATTTTAAATGTTTCTTGACTAAATGAGAAGCATCCCTATGTTGATAAAAATAAACTTATTACCATATTACAATGAAATCTCCGTTATATGCATTTTTTATGTGAAAAGGACAACAAACGAGCATGCAAACCACTTGATGTTAAGTAGTCGCAGCCCATCCACGTCCAACCACAAAAACCGGCTGAAATTCTATCAGAGCTGAAACGTAGAGGTGGAACAACTATAATTCAACCGGGGAGGACCAGAAGGTGGTAGAGCCGTTAGAGCTCGCCCGGGGCGGTACCACCGCCACCCTCATAACCCGCCGTCAAGCAACATGT
>DWON01003889.1:0-17176 GCA_018251015.1 Phocides pigmalion okeechobee | reverse complement strand
AGGCGACCATCTTAGTCCTCAAGAGTAGGAACGCATTCGCGTCCATCCTTAAATAGAACTTCTGTTCTATTTGAGATAGGACGTGGTTGTCCATGGGCTGCAGTGACCACTTACCATCTGGTGGCCTGCATGCCCGTTTCTTACTCTTTCACAAAAAAAAAATCATGCAAACCACCTGATGTGAAGTATTCGCAGCCTAAATACATTCACGTACAACCACAAACATGACCGAAATCCTATCTGAGCTCGAACGTAGATCCGTCGCTACTCCTGAGGACTAAGATGGTCGCCTCGCTTCAAATTGTAGCCATAGAAACACAAGTAATGCTTTACGGCGGATTATGAGAGCGGTGGTGGTACCCCCCCTCATTCAAACTATAGTTCTCCCACCTTTAAAAGAAATATAACAATGAAGTTATATTAAAAAATGTCTGAAGTGTGTTCTTCATTACACCCAGTCAATAACTAATTGAAAAAACTTTCTCTACAAAGCGTCCTTTTTATGGTCGAAAACTTTGCAATGGGTTCGAGCGAGCGATATAAAGACCTGGAAGGAACGCCTCATTTTACGCTTTATAGTTTGAAACTTACTCTTAACTTTAGTTGGTACAGAAAATAACTTAAATATGTTCAGTTAATAAACTATCTAAGGTAAAAAATAAGGAACAAGAAATATTCACTTATCGATCTTAATTATAATTTTATCACGACTTACCCTAAATAATAAATAAATTGTGAAAAACAAGTAAAAGCAACGAGAATATAAGTAATATGTAATATGTAAGTAAAACTAAAAACATTGGCAGAATTTATGTAATATATTCGTACGTATGATTCTAGACTAACATTGTCGCGAAATTTATGCATACATATTACTATGAACCGGGTTTTCAAAATTAACGATTTTTTATTTTTGATTGACGATATTTGGAGCCAGTTGCACGGTTCGTGGTACCGGCGCAATAGCGGTGGCGGGGGACCTATTGACAGTGCTAGTGATATATTAATCCATACCTTACGTCTAGTTCGTTTTTCTTTTTTGTCTTCCTTATCACTATATATCCGTATATGTTGCCTGAATAAAATGAATAAATAAATAATTAAAAAATAAACAATTAATTTAACATAAAGTAGGTCTTTATGTAAGAAGTGTAGCACACGAGTATGCAAACCACCTGATGGTAAGTAGTTGCAGCCCATAGACATCCACGTACAATCACAAATATGACTGAAATCCTATTTAGGCTCAGACATAGATGCGTTGCTACTTCTGAGGACTAAGATGGTCGCCTCGCTTCAAAGTGTAGCCCGCAACCGCACCTCTCCAAGCGAAATACAAGTAATGATTACGGCGTATTATGAGGGCGGCGGTGGTACCTCCCTGGTCGTATTATAGTTCTCTAACCTTTAAAAGATAAGAGGGTATCAGATTATTATGTTTAAAGAATAATAAGTAGAAAAGATTAGGTGAAGGACACCTCTGTTTTCGTGCGTTCGATCACGCCACCCGCGTGACGTCACCACCAGGGAGAGCTGGCTCTATTACATCTATATATGTACGAAGCTTGTTCGATACTTAACAGCCAATGTATTATTATCGTTACAAATAAGATATAACTCAGCCACAACACTCAAACTTCCGGCAACTTTAAGTTTCCCCTCAGTATCATCAAAATATGCCAGAAACAGCCTCCAGAAATAATGAGGCATTACGAACATGCCCAAACTTTGCGCGCAAAAAAGTAACATCATTCATTCTCCGCATTATCTTGTGTTATGTTATATCTTCCTTTAATATCTTTATGTATCTTATCGGTTACCTTATAAAGATATTTTTACAGGACGAACATATATTAACTTTTTTTGTAGTATGAGAATAGGTATCATATGTAAAATTGTTTTTTTTTTACGTAAAAGGTTTGTTTACAATATGGATTAAAAAAAAAGAAATATTTACAAGGTAACAGAACTGTAGATCGACCGAGGGAGGTACCATTGCCGCTCGCATAATCCGATATAAAGCAGATCTTATGTTTCAACTGGAGAGTTGCGGCTGTCGACTATTTATAAGCCATTTGACCATCTCAGTTCTCGGGAGCAGCAACGTATCAATGCTCGATGTCAGGTAGAGTTTTAGCCCTGCTTGAAGTGACCTGGGTATCCATAAGGTACTGAGATCATTCAATACTACTTGCTACTTTTCCAATATAAGCAAAAAAAGCTGTTATAAAACTCCGTTCTCACCCTTGCCTGAACAAAGTTCTTCCATCTGTCAAACGTATGTCAAATATTTGTGTTCAAATCAAAAAATGACATCTTTTTAGAAAGAAATTCAAGTTTTTTACACATACATCACATTATCTGCACCTTTATTAATTTAATATCTAGCTTAATTTAGCTTAACAATTAGGACTTGAGTACCACTTAAAAATATTTCAGTAATTTCGTTACAGCGGGCTTAAAACACCTCCCTTAGACATGCCAAAGCTTTGTAAAGCAAAAACGACTTAAAAGATGGGAGACCTATAGTTCGACCGGAGAGGAACCAACGCCGCTTGCATAATTCGTCCTAAAGCATGACTTGTGTTTCGGTGGGAGATATGGGGTTGTCGGCTACATATTGAAGCGAGGCGACCATCTTAGCCCATAGGAATAGCAACGTATCTACCTTCAAACTTAGATAGGATATCGGTCATATTTGGCTGTGACTTAACATCGGGTGGTATGCTCGTTTGCTACTCTTCTAACATAAAAAACGACGCAGCGTTCATTGTATTTATTATTTCGTATTAAATATTATATGTGTCATATTATATTACATCGCTAAGGATGTTACAGTCGCCCTTGACGAGGGCTAATGGACTGCCGACGATATTTGCCACTATCATCTTGCCAAGCCATCAGTTTTATATAACACAGCATCTGGTATTAATGTGACGTGACTGAGTTTTTCTTGTGATGTTAACAAAGGAGTAACTTTTCATCCTAATGCTAACAATCGTAAACGTGATAAAGTTCTTAATGACGAGATCCGTAGACGAACTAAAGTTACCGACATAGCTCTCTCAAATTTGCAGGCTGAAGTGGCAGTAGGCTGGCCACATCGCCCGAAGGATGGACAACCGATGGGGCAGAAAGGTCCCTGTGTGGCGACCACGTCTAGGCAACAGGAGTACAGGGCGTCCTCACCAGGTGGACCGAGGACCTATTAAGAATAGCGGGTAACCGCTGAGTGCATAGGCCACAGAATCCATTAGAATAGCGGCACCTTGGGGAGTAAAGGCTTATGGATGGATGGGCTAACAGTCTACCATTTTACCAGATGGTAGAACTTTAGTTTGACGAAGGAGATACCAATACTCCCATAATACGCCGCAAACCAACTCTTTTGTTTCGATTGGAGAGGTGCGGTTGCTACTAACAAGCAACTCCTCAAGAGTAGCAAGTCATTTGGCATCACGTCATATGTTTTTGCGTTGTAACTCTGACATTTACTATGTGTAAAGGTCCGTTACAAACTGAAGTGGCACAGTAAACACAAGGTTCCTTAATCCTAACCCGTAAAACCTAAATAATACAATGGAAATAAGTTTTCAGCATGAGCCTACGGAACCCTAAACGACAACGGACATTAAATCAAAAGCCTACATTTTTAATGAAAGTCTGTAACAAGTAATATTAATCGCCTCTCTTTTATTTATTGAAGATGCAAACTTTGGATTACCGGCGAATTAAAAACTTTGCTCGACCGGGATGCAACTTTCCACCCCGAGGCAATTTTTACCCTCTGAATATTAAAAATTATACTCAGAATTGCTCAAATTGTTCCTCAAAACTTTGTACCCGTGTGTTAATTTTGATTCTTTTACTGTTGATTTTCTTTCCGGGATGATTTAAATTTTCGGGAAAACGTATGTTCTACTTTTTATATATTTTAAATTTAGGTTGCGTTAATGAATGAATAATCATAACTTAAATGATAAGTCTTTTACAACCGGTGCAGGGTTCAAATCCGCTCAAATAATATTTTTCAAAGTTACCTATTAGAAAAATTATCACTTCATTTAATGGAGAAGAAAAACATCGTGTGGAAAGCTGCATGATTGAGACTTTTCCATAAAGATCTCAAACTTCTCAATGTTTTCAAAGTTTACTGATCCACATTTGACCAACGTAGAGCACTGACATTCAGATAGAAGATCCGTACCAGTAGTATTAAAATAATAGAAAGATGAGATATTGTTTCTGCCAATATTGACATTGGCGTTAACATTAATCATAATTATATTAATATTATTAACTGCCTTTTTGTTCTAACGACTATACAATAGCAAAGCCGGAGGGCGCAGGGTGGACTCTCGTCAAGAACAAACATCACAGTGATATACAAGACAGTTTTTTCTATCTAATAACATCTTGGAACTATACTGAACACAACAAAAAACTAATTATTAAATTAAAAAAATACTTTGGAAATGGTTAAAACCGAATATTAGGAAGTGCTGAAAAAACCAAGCATAAGAAAGGAAGGTAACTAATAGATCTAGAGATCAACATCAACATCTCTAGATCTATGTACGAGTATTAGTCACCTTGAATACACATTCACACCATCGAAATCTCAGAACCTAGAATACAAAAAAATTGTACGTTGTTATATAGCGTAATTGAAACCTAGAAAATGAATTTTGGAAATTTCAGTCCTAACAAGGTTAAATAGAATTAAAAGATTGTATGAAAGAACATGAAATGTAGTATAATTTTTGGATTCCTTTTAGACATTAGCAAAATAACTACTTCTCGAGCAAATATGGCGACAAAAGCTAGTCTTATGTTATATACATACTTAGTTAATAAATAAGAAAAAATGACAGAGGTCTTAATATCATCTGTCATCTATTACAGGGGACACTGAAAGGCGGAAAGAAATGTTCGGACGAACAGACATCATTTTTCTAATGTCACTCTCTTCCGGATTCTCAGTGATTTATTTACTCTTGAATTTATTCATTTTTATGAACCCCCGCTTTGTTGAAGTTGCCGTCATTTTCGAAAATAATTTCTTTTATTGTATTTTTTTCTATGAGAAGAGTAGCAAACGAGAATTGAGATAATCGCCGCTTATAAGTGTAGCCGGCCACCGCATCTCACAACCGAAACACAAGAACTGAATTACGGCCGATCATGAGGTACATTGCTTCTCGTAAGAACCGAGATAGTTGCCGTTTGTAGATGTAGTCGGCAACCGCACCTCACAACCGAAACACAAGCACAATTTTACGGTGGATTATAACGACATGGTTGTCCCTATAGCGGGGGACCAGAATAGCCCTACGGTATCTCCTGTCTGTCGTAAGAGGCAACTAAAAAGAGGACAGTTGCCGAGATTTGGCACCTGGCCCTTTTAAAGCAACGGCCGCAGCGTCAGACCGGTCACCGCCCTGCTTATACGGGAAAGAAAGGTGAAGGTCAATCATCATCATCAATCCGTTAACCTTTCGGAAGCTCCTCTTTAACGCTGCTCCGCAACCACAATATGGGCGCCTGACCCGCGATGTGAAGCGAGCCCCGCGGGACTGCACGCTAACGCGTCGCTTGGACCCACGGGCTGTACCACTCGCCGGCGTCGGGGGTAACCAGCCGCCGAACGGCGGACGCAGCGGGAATTGAGCATGCCGGAGAGATTATCTCGAGCCCCTCCACGTAACAGCGGGTGAGGGCTACCATAGTTAAGCCGGAGTGCAACCCCGAGTTCAGCTCCGGACAAAGAGGGTTTACCTCGAGGCCAGTATTCCCCCGCCCAAAGAGCCTGGACGTCCCCCGATGATGAACGACATGATCATACGTCAACCATGTTTAAATTATGTGCAAAGTTACAATAATGGTTACGTACGTGACAAAGCAATTTGTAGTTCCATATTGTAGTCATTCACGTGCGAAGTGCCCGTAAATGAGTTTTTGTGTTTCGGTTGAAGTATCGTTTAACAAAAGCTCGAAATAACAAGGTTTTATGTAAACCTGCTTTAATGGATAATAATTTCATATCTTCATAATACTTTAACAAAACTCAAATGTTCGTGTGTAATGTCAAATGTGTATCGTTTTTATATTAAAGCGTATAAAATATGTTATTATTTTTTCTGGCAAATTCTCAGTAATATTTTATACTAGCGACCCGGCCCAGCTTCACTCGGGTAGTAACATTTATATTCACTTACATCATTTGGCTTTTACGCATTACCTAGTTGCAAAACCAACAATTAGAAACATCTATTTCGAACGACGAATGAATGACTATTTTGAATTTAACTATTTAATATCTCACCCAATACACAAAACTTAACTTATTAAACACCTAAACCTTCCTTAGGAATAACTCTACATGTTGTTGAAAACTGTGAGAAAATCAGTCCTGTCAGTTTTGAATGTATCATGAACAGACGGATAGACGCGGCGGGAAACTTTGTTTTATAATATTTAGAGATAAAAACCTAAAATTTGACTCTTTATTAATATGCAAATTACTTTTGCATCATGTAGTATTGTATCAAAATTTAAACATGAATTTCACATAAAGACTCACTATTCGTCTTTATTAAAAGACCACCTTCAACTTTATTTTCGTCTTCACGTATCACTCAAGAATTGTATTCATCCCATACTTCGTTTTTATACTTTGTTATTCACCGTCACTCTCATTTTTCCAACCTTCGCCCATTTTATACTTTTCTTTCCCAAATCCTATGTGATCCATGGCCAATGTTATCAATCCTAATATTATCATAAAATGAATAACAAAGTATTTAGTTGATAAAATGCAACATTTAAAAGAGCGGCATAAATACAATTATTTTATTATCTTTATATAATTAATGTCAGAATAATATTGTCACGTCACAAAATGGCATAATATCAAAATCGTAACCTGACATTATAAACCAAATAAATGCCAAAGTTTTCACAGATTAAATAAAAATCAGAACTGTACACTACATAGATTAGATACAAAACGTTAAATGTTCACAAAAAAAGCTAAGGGGTATGAGTGCCAAATTTTCTTTAACAATTAGTCATACGTTTGATCCACGTTATTGGGAACAAATGGGCTGTTTCATATTTCGCGCAGTGAATTGCGATAGCTATTTAGTGCGGGAATGCGACCAGCTTTCCTGGCACGACTCCCTTTAGATCGTTCAGGTTAAATTTTATTATAATTCATTTTAAGGTATGTCATGATAAATTTAACCTGTATTTTTTCTCTGTGTTCCCTCATCGATGAGCATATGTAGAGCGTGATAAAGTCGCAAGCCATTTTTTTTTTATTGTGAAAGAGTAAGAAACGGGTATGCAGGCTACCTGGTGTTAAGTGGTCACTGCAGCCCATGGATAACCACGTCCAATCTCAAATAAAACAGAAGTTCTATTTAAGGAAGGATGCGGATGCGTTCCTACTCTTGAGGACTAAGATGGTCGCCTCCAATAACGTGTATCCGGCAACCACACCTCCCCAACCGAAACACAATACATGAAGAACATGTTGCTTTACGGCGGGTTATGAGGGTGGCGGTGGTACCGCCCCGGGCAAGCTCTAACGGCTCTACCACCTTTCGAAGAAGCCTTCTTTCTGAGCTTTAGATTGCAAAGCTTTGCATGCGGATTGATTCCGAAAGAGCTTTATAGCACTGCGACGAGAGCGCAGGTAGTTTTTGGGTTTGGTATGAAAAGTAATTAGGAACGAAAAAATCCAAAGGAGGAAGAACTACACTTTGACCGGGGAGGTACCACCGCCACACTCATTTCTAGCGTGAAGCTTACTTGTGTTTCGTTGGAAAGGTGGGGTCACTCAAATACAAACGAAGCGACCACCTTAGTCCTCGGGAGTATCATTTCCTCTGCGATCAACTTAGTCTGAGAATCATGTTTTCATCACGTGGACTACATGGTCTTTTGCTATTTTCATCTTATACATACGTATATAGGACTCTTAGGCATCTCAGCTGTTTTGGTATATTATTGTGCTTCAGCTGATGGTAAGCGGTTTCTGCATGATTTATACACACACGTGTGTGTGTGTGAACATGGCGGCCATCGTCGTCCTCAGGAATAATGACTTATTTAAAAATGAGCTCAGATATGACTTCAATCCTGCGTGAGGTTGTATGTCTATGTCCATGAATAATTGTAGCGACTTCTGAACACCAGGTGGCCTATAAGCTTGTTTGCTACATTTTTCATATTAAGAAAATGCCTCCGCGTACATCTCAACGAGGCCCCTCAAGAGCGGACTCAGAAATGTATGTATAATTACATATAAAAATAAATGGGAATAAATATAAATATAATTTTTTTGGGTACAGAGTTCAGTGTGTTCCGGGAAAAACGTCAAGGTGTTTACAAATAGAGATGGGAAAGCTACATATATCTCGATTTTTTTGAATTAATTCTGATTATTTTTCAAACTTAAAAAGAGCCTTTTTTTCTAGGTCATACGTTGGTACTTCTGAACACTGGATTCTCAAATCTAAACACCGATGAAATATACGTTTATTTGAAAGCATAAAACAAAATACGCCAGAAAAATTACTTTTTAAATACTTTTTACATTTTACTATGTACTGCGTACTCAGTCAGTCTATTAACAATTTTTTATTTTCAATATTTCATGGCTTGTGGTCACGGCTAAACTTACTACCTTTCTGCAACATTTGTATTTACTCTACGCGCGTTTTACTCACCAATACATTTTATAAAAAATATCGATCCACCTCCTTATTTATCGACATGACCATAACATATGTGTGTCAAATTGTCGACAGGACCATAATTTATTCCCAACCCCTAAAGAGATTAGTCCCTATTCAGCGTTTTGTTTGTCCGCCAATTAAGGACGTACACACAGACAAAACGAAAATTGTACCTCACACTGCGACCTTGGGGCGGAGTAATAAGATATTTTTGTTTAAACAGTATTGGCACGCATTGGTCAGCCAGGACACATCCTGACAGAACGGCTTTAGCACAGCTCCAACAACCACTGCATTCTTGCATATATGAGATTTCCCAGTACATAAGACCATAACATGATACATAGTTATATACATACATAGTCATGATACATACTCATCAGAATAACATATTCAACAATACAACAACAATGTATGGGTTCAACCATCGTGATTAACGGGAAATTAATAAAAAGTTCTGAAAAACTTGTTGTGAAGATGCTTTGCTCCGCGGATTTACCCGCGATTAATAAGTATCATATCACATCGCTACCGATATCAGTCGCCTTTGATAAAGGCGAATGGACTGCCGACGATATTTACCACTATAATTTTGCCTAGCCATCAATATAACATAGCATCTGGTATTCATGTAAAAAAAACCAAGGCCCCATTTTGAGAGTAAAAAACAACCGAGGCCCTGTTCTCAGTAAAATTAACGAGGTCCCGTTATGAGTTATAACGTACAAGGTCCTATTTTGAGTAAAAAACAAGGTTCCATTTTGAACAAATAAAAACCGTGGTTCCATTATCAGTAAAAAAAATCAAGGTCCCATTCTGAGTAAAATTACCAAGGGCCTATTCGACTAAAAAATACCTAGAGAGGTTAGGCATACGTCAGTATTTTATTTCATTTACATTTTATTTGGTCGTGGTGTTTGGTAAGTGTATAATCGTGTTTAGACCTTTTTCTAGGGCGGGGTAAATAGATTCGTGGCCCTTTTTAGGGTCAAAGTGTTGGAGACATTGATTTCTTCGTCGGAAATTGTTCAGTGACCTGCTTAATATATTCTTATATGCTTAGCCTTCACATATATGGTGGTAATTTTGTTAGTATATAAGAGAATCCCACTAATATTATAAATGCAAAAGTTTGTATGTACATTTCGTTTTCAAAGATGCTGAACAGATTTTTATGATTTTTACCGTAGCAATAGATTTGAACTCGTAGTCTTTGGAAACAGATATAGGCTTTTCGTTTTGAAAATAAAACTTGAAGGGGTTGAAAGAGGGAACGCAATTTAGTATGGAAATATGATTATTTTTTTAGTGAAGAAAGACAAAATGAACACTAAGAAAGTTATGTGCAAAATGGCATCCCTAAAGAGTGAAATTAAGTTTGAAAGCTGATACTTCTAATATCGATCTTTTCGCGGGCAAACTTGCGGACAAAATCTAGTTGTTTATATTATGTAATTGACAAGTTAACCTACACTTATAGTGAACACGCAAATCGAAAATAAGATATTTTTATATGTATAAAAGCAGTATAACCTAGTGGTGACCTTATTTCCTTGTAATTGTATGAGCCGGGGTTATAAGCCCCTGATTTAATATAATTATTTTTTGCTGTAATTTTCTGACGTATTCGAAATTAATTTTAGCTAGCTTTAAAGATGAAAGTAATTGTTACTATAAAGTAATCAGTAATTTGCTTGATGATATTTAAAGATAAAGAAATAGATAAAAAAAATACAAATATAGACAGACATTTTTGCGATCAGAAATTTGTAAAAACCCCATCATTGAAGCCCATGTGAACGAAGTCACGGACAGTAGCTAGTCAAAAATATATTTCAAGAATTTCGACAAGAGCCGTCCGAATTGCATGCGTCGCAATGCGTAGCAATTCTACATTGCAGGTGCCAATACGACACGTTCGGAATATTCCCGATATTCTCCCAATATTTCCGTGAATTCCCTGATATTTTCCCGCTGTGTCAGCCACAGGATACAAATCTTGCGTTGGAATCAGAAATCGGCTCATAATATTATGTCATTGTGATTTTCGTCGGGTTTGTATGGGATTTTTGAAATTCTGAAAATGTTTTTGTGATTTTAAAAGTAATATACGAATGATGAATGATGAATTTATGCATATACTCATAGGGATTTTTAACATGCAAATTTGATATTTTTTAAAAGATGTATAACGCTTGGTGAAGACAAACCTTTACATCTAGGGCTCGGGGTTCGAGTCCCTGGCACACATTACTGATTTTCCAAAGTAATGCGCGTATTAGAAAGAAAATAGCTGTTACCGCCCGCTACGCTGAGGAATTGGAAACTTAAATTGATTTTACTAATTACTAATATCTTATTATTGATTTGATTTATGTTTCATTATCAATTATTAATTACACCATGTTAATGTATACCGTTTATAGTACTATTGTAATCATGGCTTTTCTCGCGTCTAAGTCGGTTTTTTAAATACATCGCAATGAATCATGCATGTCTTTACTATATCTATATTTGAAGAAAATGTATATCGGATAAATAAAATTATGTTAATTAGCATCGTCCGCTTTGCCTATTTACATACAAACTTCCAACCCATATTTTTCTCTCTAGGGGGCGGAATTCCCAGAATTCCTAGCTATGTACACACATACAATGTATACAGATCTAGCGTGCAAAATGATTTTTGCTTCAACGACTTCGGCTGTACATTAGCAATTGGTTTTATCAGTCACCTTACTCTTTTACATACATATATGTGTATATAAAAGATTACTTATATTTGTTTGTGTGTATTGGTTGTTATAGTATACATTGTTATATATGTGCGAGTAAAACCGCGCCCAAAACCTGGTCACACAACCCTTTTGTTGGGAGTTTTTATTAGAAAAGTTTTTTTGTTAACAGAAGTACAACTTTGTTGCCGGTTAAAAAAGTTTAGGTTTATGCAAAATCCTGACCTCCATACGATTTTTAATTAAGGTAGCAAACGAGCATGTAGTCCACCTAAACAATTCTTTTTATGTGAGAAGTGTTGCAAACGAGCACGCAAACCACATGATGTTAAGTAGTCACAGCCCATAGATATCCCACCTGCAACCATAAACACGATTGAAATCCTATCTGGGCTTGAACGTTGATACTCCTGAGGACTAAGATGGTCGCCTCGCTTCAAATTGTAGCCGCCAACCGCACCTCTCCAACCGAAACACAAGTATTGCTTTACGGTGGATTATGAAGGCCGCGGTTGTACTTCCCGGGTCGAACTTTTTTTTACCGTATATAAGTTAGTACTTGACGACGATCCCACCTGATGGTAAGTGGTGATGAAGTCCTTGTTATTGAGCGTACTAACTTAGTAGAAGCCTATTCACTCTCTTCTTAAAGAGTCCCACATCGTATTTAAGCGATAACACCGATGCAGGCAAGCTGTTCCAATCGTTCGCGGCACGCATAACGAACGACGAGGCGAACCACTTCGTTCGAACAGGCGGGATGTTGATGAAGGAACATGTAAACAACTTAAAAAACATGAAAAATTTCTTTATTAATTCTAAAAACAGTCCTTAATAATAGTGGCAGGAGCCCTTAACGAGATTGTAGACCTGTGTTACTGGGTACTGGTACTAGTACTTAAAAAATACATATTACTTCGATTCGTGTGTACACAGCTTAACATCCCACACACAGTTTTTGCCGCTCACAGCGGTCGCTCACAGCGGTGGAATGTCCAAGTGGACGGCTTTTAACGGTTATGTTGCCGCCGAGACAATTATACACCCTACTTGGTAATGAGTAAACATAAACTCGAGACTTGATTCAATAAAACTTATTTTTAACTTAAATTATTAAAACCGCTGGTAACAGTTGACCCGGAGATGTACAGTCGCCTTATACAGCTGGGAAAACAGTTCCTCTAGAAATACAGTCAACGTCATCAAAATCCGTTGTGAAGCTAGTTCGAATTGAGAGGCATTTAGACCTTTTTCACTCGCTTTTATTAGCTTGGGTTGTATTTTTGTATGTACATATGTAATGAACTTTTGGAGTATAATTTTAAGCAATTTCCAGATGTCTGATTAGTTTGAAACACGTATCAAGGACCAATGACAATGCAATAATATGAAAAAAAGTAAAATAAATAATAATTAAAAAAAAGCTAAAACACACGCTTTTATAAGAAAACAGAAAAAAGACAAAATATGTTGGATTTTGTATAAAAGTATGTTTTTTAGCTATTTTTTATTATTATAAGACTAACGTTGACTTTGAGATAGTCTCTTCAAACCTTTGCGTTCGATGGCCAGTTCGGTTTAAAAATGTCCACGCTACGGGAAGACTGAAATGTATGGCGATTTAAAAATATCCCCACTACGGAAACACCGACTTCTACGACGATTTAAAAATGTCCCCGCTATGGGGAGTCCGAAATATACAACGATTTAAATATGTCCCCGCTACGTTTAACCCTTTGCGTTAGGTGTCCTCGTGGCGGGGACATTTTTAAACCGAACCGGCCACCGAACGCAAAGGGTTGAAGAGACTATCTCAAAGTCAACGTTAGTCTTCGCCTTTATTCCAAAAGAGCATAAATATCGTAACGTACCCGCAAATGGACTGCTTGAGTGCAGTATTCAAATACTTGAATCATTCGTAAATTGTCTTATCATTCGCATTGAAACTGAAGAATGTCAAACAATGAATGGCCGAGGTCTCCCAATGTGGGCTCCGCGTACTTCTCAAGCGCATAACATTTTGAGTGACCACCCAAGTGAGTGCGGTGTTTCCCAAAGTAACTTACGACCCCCAGGCCGATAAACTACGAAAAGGTCATTCTAAGGAAATAGAAATGACGTGAGATTCTCTGAACTAACAGGAGTCGTTCTCATAGGGGATTTGGAGTTTCTTTCCTCTCTTCTTCGAAGCGAAACATCTAACGAGTAGATAGTAGTCTATTGATGTCCAAAAAGAGTTATATAAAGAATCTACTTTGAATAAAAACTTCATTTTGATTTAGACCCCTATTATGTCTATAAAATGAATTCTGTTTGAGCAGACCATAATCAAAATTTTAAAGGTATATTCAAGGTGGTAGAACAATAGCTTAACCGAGAGGTAATACTGCTGCCCTCACGATCCGCTGTTACAAACTTGTTAATTCTTCTATCAGTTGAAGAGGTGCGATTGAAGGCTATAGCTGCAAGCGAGATGACCATCTCAGTCCTCAAGAATAGCAACGTATCTGTGCACGATCAGGTAGGACAATAGTTTTATTTGAGGTTGGACGTACATGGGCTGTTCGTTCTACTTTGCAATCACAATAAATATTTGAATAGAAATAAATATGAATGCACTTCACCAGCGTAGTTGATTATGACCTTTTTATGTGTGAGGAGTAGCAAACGAGCATGCAAGCCATCAGATGTTAAGTAGTCGCAGCCCATACACATCCACGTACAAGCGCAATACGACTGAAATCCTGTCTAAGCTCGAACGTAGATATGTTGCTACTCGTGAGGACTAAGATGGTCGCTCCGCTTCAAATTGTAGCCGACAACCGCGTCTCTCCAACCGAAAAACAAGTTATGCTTTAAATCGGATTATGAAGGCGGCGGTGGAACCTCCCCCGTCGAACTGTAGGTCTCCCTTTAAACCTCATTTTGAAGAAAGACCAAAAGGCCAGCAGTGCGAAAAGTCAGAAATAAAATGTAGATAAACTACACGTAGGTACTAAAAACTAAGTATAGAACGGGTCCTCAACTTAACAAGCTCAACTGACGCTATTGATAGTGAGGGAATGCCAACCGGTATAGAAGACCAACATGGCACCGACGTGTTAGTTTATGCTCGATGAAACCGATTATATCATCAAGATATATTGCGACGGTAATACGATGTTCATTGCGACACGTACTTGAAGGCTCTATACATTTGTACACTATACTATACAATTTCAAACTAATATAATCGCGAAAGTTATACATTTTAATATGGATTTCAGTCTTGTTTGCGATTGTACATGGATGTCCATGAGCTGCAACTACTATGCATCAGGTTTGCATGCTCGTTTGCTACTCTGCTCACATAAAAAAATCTTTAAAAAACAGGAAATTGAAGGCTAAGTGATTAACTCTCGGGGTAATACACAAATTCAAGGCATTCAGAAACAGAATAGACTCGAGACTCAATAATGGGCTGGTTTTATATACGCGGTGTCGGCCGACACGTAATAGGACCCTTTAGGGGCAGCTACCGCAGCCGCACTTGCCGCCACCGGCTTACTATACAACGACCGGTTTGAGATGATGGCTCTCAAAGCGTAGTCTTATATTGTAGTTGTAGTGAAATAGGCTCAAAATGTAGTACTATATCTAGTTGTAGTGATTAAAACAGTGAACTGGTAACATTGTTATTAGGTTTTGTTTTAGCCCTTCTTTTAAATACGCTTGTAACTTTGTTAATTTTTACTATCCTGGTTAAGAAACCTTTTCCTCCTGTGAATAAGCGTAAACACAGAAATAGCAACAGACTGTGAATTTTATTTTTAAATAATACGTTTATTAAATTGTTATTTTGTGCTATAATACATAAATTTCATTTTCCTGTGAATAAAAGTCTAAATAAAAATACATATTTTACTATGTACCGGGTACCCAAGATTACCTATTTTTTTTTGATTGCCGATATTTCGAATCAGTTGCATGGCTCGTAGTCATGGCGAAACTGTGGTTGATTCAACTATTTAAACATATTGGCAATTAAAATTCCTAGATCATAAGTATCAGGTACTCAGTAAAATGTATAAATTCTGCGATGATATTAGTTCCTAAAAGACACCTACAAACATAAATACGTTTTATAGTCATCTACAATTTATATCAGAAAAAAACACGTTGTTGATGTAAAACTTAGAAAGTAAAATAAGCTTAATAATTACAAGTCATGAACAGAGATATAAATTTACAATGATCTACATAGTTATCAGCTAGTTTATCACAAGAAAACACATTATTTATATGAGACTTGAACAAAACATTAGCTTTTGTAGTAATTTCAAATGTTTAATCTCGTATTTCCTTTGTTTCAGGTAACAACAAGTTTAAATCGTACATCGTATATCGGACATTGTATACTGTACAGGACTACATCGTACATCTTAGTCCTCAGGAATAGCAGCGTATCTACGTTCGAACTCAGATAGAATTTCAGTCGTTGGTGTTAAGTATTCGAAGCTGCGATTACTTAACATCAGGTGGTTTGCGTGCCCGTTTACTACTCTACTCACGTACAATTATACAAAATATTGTCATATATTAATTAGAAAATTATATTAATTGTACACTAAATAAGGATGTTGTTTGTATGGATGCTAAAATAAATTTGATGCAGATTATCTAATGTGAATTGGTTGGCCTAAGGAAATTCAAACTCAAATATAATCACAGAAATACTTCAAAGTGGATGATGAGGGCTTCAAAGGTACCTTAGTGGAGTACATACATGGAGTACATAAAACGATATCATCTTATAGGAATGATTGCTATTCGAACATCAAAAAAATATAATTTTGTACTAAATATTTTTTCAATTATTCAAGATTATTCAAGACGCAATACTTTGAGAAGCGCTTTTAAAGATGACTTCACTCGATAAAAAGGGTAATCTAGTTACAGCTTCGACATAAGGAATAATATCGGTCTATAGTTCATTTATTTTGGTTGTAGTTTTTTTTATATACCACACTAGCTTCTGTGTACGGTTCCACCCGTATGTTTGATATTAAGTAAATTAGAACTTTGTAGATTTATATACCATCTCCTCTGGCGAAAATATATTCCGATCCCCATGAATTCTGTTGCCTGATTTGAAGAATTTATGTGAAAAAAATAGGTATATCGGTTTGTACATTCTCAAACTAACAGATGCTTCATATGGCATTATTAAAATAGTGGAAAGATTTTGGCCCGTTAAATTTCTAGGTCTCAGTCTTAAATTTTATAGGTAGACATTTTAATTTTTCCCAAATAGTCACATTAAAATCCACATCCCCGTAAAAGAATAGCCACCGAAATCAAAATCAAAATATTTTTATTCAAAGTAGATTCTTTACAGAACTTTTTTTGGACGTCAATAAACTATCACCGACTCATAAGGTGTTTCGTTTTGGAGAAGAGTCGGCGAAAGAAACTCCTAAACATTTCTGAAAAAGCCGTAGTGGATTTTTATTTCAAAAAAATGTAATAAAATATTTACACATTTCCACAAGTGGCAATAATCTTTATGCTAGTTTAAATACTATTACGAGGTAATATTAATATTTTCCTTCATAAAACATATTTTAAATATTCACAAATACAAGTATTCTTGCATTGAATTCTTGTTTAAATACTGTAAAGACTCAATATCAATTATTCTTCCCCAAAAAAAAAACA